>JAVTVY010043506.1:0-20915 GCA_036873755.1 Hanleya hanleyi | reverse complement strand
TCAGACATATTGGATTATATAAGCAGTTGGATCTTACAGGCATGAGAATCTTCCGTGTTTAGACAGATTTCCGTCCTTTTTCTCGCGAAAATAACGTTTCTGAGATCTGTGTGAATCAGGTGAGAAAATATTGGGAGGGGGGGGGTGGTAAAAACTTTGACTTGCCCACGTTCTCGGAAGATGTCCGGGTCAATTTTCGATATCTGGTGTTGATCGCATTTTTGGTACTGTAATCTGTTGTCGTGGTGGTGTGTGACAAACCTTGTTCCTGTGGACTCGTCTGCCGCAAAATGGGCGTGCATTTAACGCGATAGGCAGACTGGACAGGACTGGAACGCACTGGGAACACGAGTCCAAAGCTCGGTACGCTTTTCAGCAGTCATTATCGGTCGTGAAACGACTGGCATGTGCGTGAACATTTACACGCTGTCAGACCCTTCCATCCATCGTCATCGACGGCCTTATCTATCGATGCAATAGGTTTCTATCCGTAGGTAATTAAAGCCATCGTGTTATTTTGATTACCATTTACAAATATTGCCCGTATAAAGAATTAACTTGTTCTCTGTTGAAAAACGTGAGTCAGTATTTCAGTCATGTTGCGAAGTTGTGTCCCCTTTTATGTTACTTTAGAAGGGACTTAACTCTGGAGAAATTCTGTTATATACCTCAATAACCTTTAGGGAGAAAGAAATAAGATAAGACAGGTGAACAATATTGAATAGAATGTATGCATTATTCTTCTGGGCATTGAAAGTTATTATATTATTGTATGCATCATTCTTCTGGGCATTTATATTATTTTAGCCAAAGACTAATATATATAATTTTTTTTTTTTATTTTATTTATTTATTATGTCTCCCCCAACTATGTTGGGGGGAGACATCTAGTGTTTGTGCTGTCTGTCTGGTTGGATGGATGTCTGTCTCGATGGATGGATGTCTGTCCGTCCCCTTGCCTTGTCTGCAAGATATCTTGAGAACTACTGGATGGAATTTCACCAAACTTGGATGGAAGCTTCATTGGGATAGCCCCCCCATTTGATTAGGTTTTGGTGTGTGTGTGTGCATTCATCCGTGTCCGGTGTCCGTCCGTCCGTCCATCTACTGGTACATGTATATACAGGCCTTGTCTGCAAGATATCTTGAGAACTACTGGACGGAATTCCCTCAAACTTGGATAGAAGCTTCAGTGGGATAGCCCCCTCATTTGATTAGGTTTTGGTGTATGGGCGTGCATTCATCCGTGTCCAGTGTCCGTCCGTCCGTCCATCTACTGGTACATGTATATACAGGCCTTGTCTGCAAGATATCTTGAGAACAACTGGATGGAATTTCACCAAACTTGGATGGAAGCTTCATTGGGATAGCCCCCCCCCCCATTTGATTAGGTTTTGGTGTGTGTGTGTGCATTCATCCGTGTCCGGTGTCCGTCCGTCCGTCCGTCCATCTACTGGTACATGTATATACAGGCCTTGTCTGCAAGATATCTTGAGAACTACTGGACGGAATTCCCTCAAACTTGGATAGAAGCTTCAGTGGGATAGCCCCCTCATTTGATTAGGTTTTGGTGTGTGGGCGTGCATTCATCCGTGTCCGTCCATCTACTGGTACATGTATATACAGGCCTTGTCTGCAAGATATCTTGAGAACAACTGGATGGAATTTCGCCAAACTTGGATGGAAACTTCATTGGGATAGTCCCGTCATTTGATTAGGTTTTGGTGTGTGTGTGTGCATTCATCCGTGCCCGGTGTCCGTCCATCCGTCCATCTACTTGTACATGTATATACAGGCCTTGTCTGCAAGATATCTTGAGAACTACTGGACGGAATTTCACCAAACTTGGATGGAAGCTTCAGTGGGATAGCCCCGTCATTTGATTAGGTTTTGGTGTGTGTGTGTGTGCATTCATCCGTGTCCGGCGTCCGTCCATCCATCTACTTGTACATGTATATACAGGCCTTGATAGCCCCCTCATTTGATTAGGTTTTGGTGTGTGTGCGTGCATTCATCCGTGTTCGGTGTCCGTCCATCTACTTGTACATGTATATACAGGCCTTGTCTGCAAAATATCTTGAAACTACTGGACGGAATTTCACCAAACTTGGATGGAAGCTTCATTGGGATAGCCTCTCATTTGATTAGGTTTTGGTGTGTGTGTGCGTTCATCCGTGTCCATCGTCCGTCCGTCCGTCCATCTTCATGTACATGTATATACAGGCCTTGTCTGCAAGATATCTTGAGAACTACTGAACAGAATTTCACCAAACTTGGAAGGTTCATTGGAATAGCCCCCTCATTTGATTAGATTTTGGTTTGTGCGTGCATTTATCCTTGTCCATTGTCCGTCCATCCATTCATCTAATTGTACATGTATATACAGACCTTGTCGGCAAGATATCAGGAGAACTACTTGACACTTATTTCTACATTAATTTTATAGCACTTTCCCTTAAATAATGTGCCCACTCAACGCAAGGTGGGAGGTTGGGGGAGACGTGTGTTTTTGCTTAAAAAAAACAACCAGCATAGGCTTCATGCCGGAGCGGCAACCCAAGGGTCAAAGCGGAACCTCTAGTTTAATTTTTTTTTTTTTTTTTTTTTTTAAGCTCAAAATTTTGGATTCTGTCTATATATGTGCTGTAGTATATCTAAAAAATTCAAATTTCCTTTCCTGAGGCCACCAAAATGACCCATATTATCAAAAAAGCTTCAACGGGCGAAAGGGGGCTTTTCGCACTTTCCCCCAATTGTCCGGACAATCACTCGTGAATGATTTAACCGATCAACTTCAAACTTGGGGTGTGCCTTGACATTGGTGAGAGGATGGTTGGGATTGTTTTTCGGCAATGTGCGTAATCTAATATGGCCGCCATCAGCCATATTGGATTATAAGCAGTTGGATCTTGTCCGGACAATAACTGGAGTACGATTCAACTGATCTACTTCAAACTTGGGGTGTGCCTTGACATTGGTGAGAGATCGGTTGGGATTGTTTTTGAGCAAGGTGCGTAATCTAATATGGCCGCCGTCAGCCATATTGGATTATAAGCAGTTGGATCTTGTCCGGACAATAACTGGAGTATGATTCAACTGATCTACTTCAAACTTGGGGAGTGCCTTGACATCGGTGAGAGGACGGTTGGGATTGTTTTTCAGCAATGTGCATAATCCAATATGGCCGCCGTCAGCTATATTGGATTATAATCAGCTGGATCTTAGATTTTCTTGTCTGGACAATAACTTGTGAATGATTTAACCGATCAACTTCAAACTTGGGGTGTGCCTTGACATTGGTGAGAGGACGGTTGGGATTGTTTTTCAGCAATGTGCATAATCTAATATGGCCGCTGTCAGCCATATTGGATTATAAGCAGTTGGATATCTCCATTTTCAAATCATACTCTGCATCAATGATATGAGATATCATCGACCAAAACAAATCGACCATAGAGGTCCATGGCCCCCGCAGCAGCAGCACCAGTTATGGTGGATGTAATCCACCATAACTGGTGCTGCTAGCGGGGGCCATGGACCTCTATGGTCGATTTTTGTCATGGATGTAGGGGGCCTACGTCATCAGGCTTCAGCACCATTAAGCTGAAACTTTAACTGATGCTTGGCCTTCTCCCCCGTGGACATGCTGGAAGACACTTTCTCAATAGGTCGAGTTCAGATGGAGCAGTAAATTGGCATGCGCATGCGCGAGACTAAAGTGTGAGATAAGGGAGTATTCAAAACTATTCATTAGTGATTCAGAACACTGATTTTGCAATAAATGTTGGAGTGACGTAAGTTTGAGCTTAATAACATGAAATTTACTTGTAGAATTTTCAAGATGTTCATGTGAATGTTGTAACAAGTATGAAACTGAGCTACATGTATTATTCTAATGTTCTTTACTATCAATTGAAAATAACAGAATCACCAAATGGTGTGAATCCCCGACCTGCTGCCAATATTAATGGTTCTGCGCACGCAATTCCTGGAGATCAACAAGAGACTGGCCCTCTTATACCTGGTATGTATAAAAGTATATTGTTTAGGTCTCTGTGTGAGTGTTCGTTTTTCTGTCTGTTTGCATTTCTCTCCCAGAAAGCTATTTCGAACATCTCTGAAATTATTTAACACTAGTAAATACATCTAACTCTGAAGCATCGCAAGTCATGGTCTGGGACCTGGTACTGTGAATGCTTTACATGTATTATTCGATAAATTAGGGAAAATAGGGACTTAAACTTCCGATCGTACTTTTCTCCAAAAATCGAGGGTGATCATTTTCTGAGATCAGGTAATCGATTTATTAGAGAACTAATAAGAACTACCATAAGAACTATTCTTGCTGATTCCCATTGATCCATTTTTACCCCTCGGCCAAAATTTGGCCGAAGGGTATTGTCGTCGTCATGTCCGTCTGTCCGTCACACCTTTCTCATTACCAAGATATCTTCAGAACGACTTACCCTAGGAACACCAAACATGCTTTTATGTTACTTTAGAAGGGACTTAACTCTGGAGAAATTCTGTTATATACCTCAATAACCTTTAGGGAGAAAGAAATAAGATAAGACAGGTGAACAATATTGAATAGAATGTATGCATTATTCTTCTGGGCATTGAAAGTTATTATATTATTGTATGCATCATTCTTCTGGGCATTTATATTATTTTAGCCAAAGACTAATATATATAATTTTTGTTTTTTATTTTATTTATTTATTTTTTTTTTTTTTTTTTTAAGCTCAAAATTTTGGTTTCTGTCTATATATGTGCTGTAGTATATCTAAAAAATTCAAATTTCCTTTCCTGAGGCCACCAAAATGACCCATATTATCAAAAAAGCTTCAACGGGCGAAAGGGGGGCTTTTCGCACTTTCCCCCAATTGTCCGGACAATCACTCGTGAATGATTTAACCGATCAACTTCAAACTTGGGGTGTGCCTTGACATTGGTGAGAGATCGGTTGGGATTGTTTTTCGGCAATGTGCGTAATCTAATATGGCCGCCGTCAGCCATATTGGATTATAAGCAGTTGGATCTTGTCCGGACAATAACTGGAGTATGATTCAACTGATCTACTTCAAACTTGGGGAGTGCCTTGACTTTGTTGAGAGGACGGTTGGGATTGTTTTTCAGCAATGTGCATAATCCAATATGGCCGCCGTCAGCTATATTGGATTATAATCAGCTGGATCTTAGATTTTCTTGTCTGGACAATAACTTGTGAATGATTTAACCAATCAACTTCAAACTTGGGGTGTGCCTTGACATTGGTGAGAGGACGGTTGGGATTGTTTTTCAGCAATGTGCATAATCTAATATGGCCGCTGTCAGCCATATTGGATTATAAGCAGTTGGATATCTCCATTTTCAAATCATACTCTGCATCAATGATATGAGATATCATCGACCAAAACAAATCGACCATAGAGGTCCATGGCCCCCGCAGCAGCAGCACCAGTTATGGTGGATGTAATCCACCATAACTAGCGGGGGCGGACCTCTATGGGTCGATTTTTGTCATGGATGTAGGGGGCCTACGTCATCAGGCTTCAGCACCATTAAGCTGAAACTTTAACTGATGCTTGGCCTTCTCCCCCGTGGACATGCTGGAAGACACTTTCTCAATAGGTCGAGTTCAGATGGAGCAGTAAATTGGCATGCGCATGCGCGAGACTAAAGTGTGAGATAAGGGAGTATTCAAAACTATTCATTAGTGATTCAGAACACTGATTTTGCAATAAATGTTGGAGTGACGTAAGTTTGAGCTTAATAACATGAAATTTACTTGTAGAATTTTCAAGATGTTCATGTGAATGTTGTAACAAGTATGAAACTGAGCTACATGTATTATTCTAATGTTCTTTACTATCAATTGAAAATAACAGAATCACCAAATGGTGTGAATCCCCGACCTGCTGCCAATATTAATGGTTCTGCGCACGCAATTCCTGGAGATCAACAAGAGACTGGCCCTCTTATACCTGGTATGTATAAAAGTATATTGTTTAGGTCTCTGTGTGAGTGTTCGTTTTTCTGTCTGTTTGCATTTCTCTCCCAGAAAGCTATTTCGAACATCTCTGAAATTATTTAACACTAGTAAATACATCTAACTCTGAAGCATCGCAAGTCATGGCCTGGGACCTGGTACTGTGAATGCTTTACATGTATTATTCGATAAATTAGGGAAAATAGGGACTTAAACTTCCGATCGTACTTTTCTCCAAAAATCGAGGGTGATCATTTTCTGAGATCAGGTAATCGATTTATTAGAGAACTAATAAGAACTACCATAAGAACTATTCTTGCTGATTCCCATTGATCCATTTTTACCCCTCGGCCAAAATTTGACCGAAGGGTATTGTCGTCGTCATGTCCGTCTGTCCGTCACACCTTTCTCGTTACCAAGATATCTTCAGAACGACTTACCCTAGGCACACCAAACTTGCAGTGCACATCCATATGCTTGTGACCCAGAACCCTATTGAATCTGGACCTGATTGGTTAGAAACTTTGGCGGCCATCTTTAATTTATGCGAAACCATCACAGCTTTCTTGTTACCAAGATATCTTTAGAACGACTTACCCTAGGCACCCCAAACTTGCACTGCACATCCATATGCTCATGACCCAGAACTCTATTGAATCTGGACCTGATTGGTTGGAAACTTTGGCGACCATATTTAATTTATGCGAAATCATTAATCTTGTGTATCTTAGGTACCATTTCTCTGTTCAGTGTGAAACTTGGCATAGATCATCGATGCATCAAGAAACTTCAAAGGAATGACCAAACCAGTTTCCCTGATTCGGTGAAAACCTTGGCGGCCATCTTTAATTTATGCAAAATCTTCAATGATATATATCTCTGATGCCATTCAAGTGTTCTATACGAAACTTGGTATACAGCATCGATGTATCAAGAGATCTGCAATGTATAGCCACATCAGTTCCTCTGAGTGGCGGGAAGGATGGGCGGCCATCATTAATTTATGCAAAATCATTAATGATCTCTATCTCTGATACTGTTCGAGTGCTCGATGTAAAATTTGGTATATATCATCGAAGCATCAATAGACTTACGATAAATGACAGTTCTGGCGTTTCTGATTGGGCGGAACCTTGGCAGCCATCTTTAATTTATGCAAAATCTTCAATGATATATATCTTTGATACCATTTCAGTGTTCTATATGAAACTTGGTATCCAGCATCGATGTATCAAGAGACTTGCAATGAATAACCACATCGGTTCCTCTGAGTAGCGGGAAGGATGGGTGGCCATCTTTAATTTATGCGAAATCATTAATGGTCTATATCTCTGATACGGTTCAAGTGCTCAATGTAAAATTTGGTATACATCATCGATGTATCAATAGACAGTTCTGGTTTTTCTGCTTGGGCAGAAACCTTGGTGGCCATCTTTAATTTATGCAAAATCTTTAATGATGTTTATCTTTGATACCATTTCAGTGTTCTATATGAAACTTGGTATACAGAATCTATGTATCAAGAGACTTGCAATGAATAACCACATCAGTTTCTCTGAGTGGTGGGAAGGATGGGCAGCCATCTTTAATTTATGCGAAATCATTAGGGATCTCTATCTCAGATAATTTTCAAATGTTCGATGTAAAATTTGGTATACATCGTTGATGCATCAACAGACTTATGTAATGAATACCGGTTTCTCTGATTGGACGGAAACATTTGAGGCCATTTCTAATGGCAAAATTTTTCATAATCTGTATATTTGTTACTTGACTGCTTGGTGTTCCTGAAGTCTTGTTTTAAATTGAATACATTATGAATGGCTGGCGCCCAGAGCCGAGGAGTTTTCAGATGCGCAGCTTCGTATTTTCACCTCCATTTATTCACATGTTTGAGTGAGTATCTTTCTTATTTCATCGTTTCCCCTCCCCACCTGTCCGTGCATCCGTCAGACTTAATTTCCAGACAATAACTTCTGAAAAACTGATCTGATTCTTTTCAAATTCCCCCCCCCCCCCCCCTCCATGACGCCCGACTATAGAATTGAGGTCTGTCCGTGCATCCGTCAGACTTAGTTTCCAGACAATAACTTCTGAAAAACTGATCTGATCCTTTTCAAATTTGGTACATGGGTACAGCAGGCGCCGCGGAGCATATTCAAAAGTGGGGGGGCTGACCCCTATCTCGACCATAAAGTGGGGGGGCTGAAGTCGCCCCTAGATAGGGCTTATAACATTACAGCTCCGAAAAGTGGGGGGGCTGAAGCTCCCCAGCCCCCCCCCCCGGCCCCTGTACAGTACGTGAAAGAAATGAACTCAATAAAAATCAACCCGATCTTTTCACCGTGTTAACATCATGCTGTCCCGATTTTGACCTGGTCTTGTCCCGGTTGAAAAATCGGGACAACATCGGGACAGCATCATGACGTCCCGATCATGTCCCGATCTTGTCGCGATCTTGTCACAGTGTTGGTCCGATGTTGTCCCGATTATTTGTCCCGATTTTCTCACCCGCTGATTCTCTTCCCATTACTACAAAGTAACTTGGAAACCCTGGCACTAATATGTTGTACAATTGAGATTATTTTTCTGATCCTTAAATCTGATATGCTGGGCCCAAACAACATCCCGTACGAGCTGTGGCACTGGGTATATCATCCTACTGTGAGTGCGAGTAACGTTCACACCCGCGTGTCTACAGCGCGTCAAAACGAACATAAATCTGCATGGTACATGTTTGGATATAGTGATCAAACATATTTTCATTTGTATTTCATTTTTTGGCACCTATCGACACAATTCGGTTATATTTCGTTCAAACTCCGTTCATCCTTTTGCGTTCAATCTCATAAATCATTTTCTCACATTCACGGAGAACAGTAGTTGAAAATGGCAACTTGTCACGGATTTCCAACTGCAAGAAAACAACGAAGATCGATCTTCATCATCCCCAGATTCACAGAGATATATGTTTCTTCTTTCTATTACAATCAACTTTATATTAGATCTAAAAACATAATTTTATATGCTCTAAATTGAGGTAGGGATGAAATCTTTCGCGACGTCTGCACTGGAGTGCTCTCGCCAAGGTCCGCGCGAGAAGGTTACAGCAGGTCTTCAATTTCACATTCCGGTTTTCTCGTGCAAAAGGTGAATGCTTTATGCAAGAATTTCATCCATTCATGCTAGATCTGCATTCTATTTGCGTTTTACAATATGATCTGTTATGAACTTTTTATAGGATTGGGCGATATGAGAAAAGAAAAAGTTATTCAAAATTGTTTAATAAATATTTTTTATCAGAATATTTATCTTATATATTCTTCTGTGCTATCGGTAAAATTATCTTGCATTCTTCTCGTTTGTTATCACATTAGTCCAGACAAATTTTTAGTATTATGTAAATATTTAGGAAGAATGGTCTAATATGTTGTTTCTCTGTGATATCTTCCGTATATAAGCGACAGGTTTCCGCAACACAATTGTATTGAGGACGGAAAACATCTTTGGAATGTACCTTGTACGCCTCGATGAGAACGAATCTTTTTTTAGGACCATCCAGGATAATATTAATTAAGTATTTTATCAAATTTTTTCTTTTGTTAGACCCACCCGATTACATTTCGATTTTTGATTGATTGAAATTGTAGTCCCCTTCCCATTCGGATTTCGCGGCCCATCAACTCAATGCTCTATTTAAATTTCACGGTACATTTCTTCGTTCATTTAAGATCTTTTGCAGCGCTAGATATTAAAGTAAATAATTAAATAATAAATAACAATGAGAGAGCAGAGCGAGATATTTATAAATGGAAGTACTAAAGATATGTGGTATTTTATATTTTCTCATGTCTCGCAAAACGGGATTCATTTTTTTGTTAATTTGAGCTCTAGGCTTAATTTAAAGTGTTACTATTATTATATTGGTAATATACTCTAACTTCGTAATGGGGGTTAGATCAGCATGTACCCCATGTGAAATGTTGTTCTTTTATTCAGTTATGTATTGTGATCTTAATGTGATCTTAATCTTAATGTGATCTTATCTTAATGTGATCTTAATGTGATCTTATTGTGCCCCCCCTTGTGGGGGGCCTCTTAATTCTGAGTACAATAAAAATTTATACATTCGTCTCACAAACAAACAAAAGACGCCGACTATAACAGAATCTTGGGACAACAAGCCATGTAGTTGTTATAGTATTTTGAAAATCAATTCATCTGTAATCACAAATTCGGTAGACTATGGAAGTGAACAGTAGGTGATCACACTTCAGAAGCGCCGCACGGGTAGGAGTACGTGGTGCGGCTGTTTTCAGGGGCATAGCTCTGCAGGGTCAAAGTTCGCACATTTGGACCACGTGGTGCTTTTCGCCGCGGGAGTAGAGACGACCTGCTTCATATTTCTTTATCTATCTGAACAAATTACAATCAGTACATTTTGTTAACATTTAACTATACGGGTTTCCGAGCCATTCTGTCAGTCATCCAACTTTATTCACAGGCAAACATGTACGGACGATTAAAGTTTAACGGCAGCAGCGGGCAGTCCACTGGCTCTACGGTAGTCCAAACTTCGTTCATTCCGTTCGGTTCGGTTATTTCGTTTCGGTCAAACTCCGTTCATATTCTGGTCATAATTCGTTCAAACTTCGTCCCGGTTTAAAATTTTTGCGGTCATATTTTAATAACCGAACCGAAACGAACCAAACGAGTGTAAACATTAACGCAATTGCCTCTGTATTCCCATGTCACGTAAACGATTGTAATTTGGAGATAACAACATGACGTCCCGATGTCGTCCCGATGCTGTCCCGAAGACCGGGACAAAAGCAGGACAAGATCAGGACAAGAATCGGGTTATCATCATGTTAACATCGTGACAGAATCGGGTTGTCATGATGTTAACATCATGTCATCCCAGTATTGAGTTCATTTCTTTCACGCACTGTACCTCACCTCAAGATCTCACTTGGGATTATTTTTCTTGCTGATCTGCTTATAGTTGGCATCACGTGGGGGCAAAGTTAAAAATTTTGTTTCCAGACAATAATTTTGGAAAACCTTAATGGATTCTTTCCATATTTGGTATGTGCATGTCTTACTCCAAGATCTCGCTTGGGATTATTATTCATGTTGATCCGCATATAGGTGTTTCCACCTGGCATCAAAGTTAAAAATTTCATTTCCAGACAATAATATTTGAAAACCTGAACAGATTCTTTATATATAATATCTTTATTTCAAGAGGGTGATCATGGTGATACACAATCAGTTTCTACAAGAATCAGTTCTTCCTTGTGGCCCTCATCAAAAGTTAAACATATACATGTAGCAGAATATACAGTTTTGGATCCTGGAAATAAATCTGACAAACACATTAATTACAGAATAGTGACTAAGGTAAATATATATACAGGTTATGGACGGTGTATTAAAACAGTTACAGATAATAATAATGAAACAGTTGGACTTGGCAGCATTTTAAGAGGCGGCTTCATTTTTTAACATTTTAAGATATCTGGATCTGAAGGAAGTTATAGATAGTGCTTCTCGTAGGTCATTTTCCAGAGAGTTCCAGATCTTGGCACCTGAATATCCAAGGCTTTGCTTCAAATAGTCCGTTTTGGGCTTAGGTACCGTACATGTAGGTTTTTGTTTTCAGTTGATCTCAGACAGTGAGATGTAGTCTGACTAACATACAATGTAAAGAGATTATTCAAGTACACAGGGTTCAGATTGTGTAGGATTTTATACAGCATAACAGCTTTCTGATACTGTATTCTGTCAGGAATGCTTATCCAATCAAGGTTGTCAGAGTTTTAGAGGGAGTTAAATAGTGGCCATTAAGTATAATTCTTGCTGCACGTTTGTGTAACTTAGCGATTCGTGTAATCTGGTAATCAGTAGTCTGTGAGGTAGGACATATATGTATGCATTGTCATGCGTTATTTTAGCCATTATAGTCAGTAGATGATAGTTTCTGTATAGGATGCCAAGGTTTGCAGATATTTTATTCCACAGCATAGATGTGGATTTCAAATCACTTTTCGTCCGTGGTCCGTTGTCCGTCCGTCATCAGTCCGTCCGTAAACAATTCTTGTTATCGCGATTTTTCAGGAACTACTGCATGGATCTTTCTCAAATTTGGTACACAGGTTCCCCTTGGGATCCAGTTGTGCAAGATATCTTTTCTGGTCCGATTTAAAAATCCAATATGGCCACCAGGCAGCCATCTTGGATTTCCCCATGAAACCTTGTTATCGCGATTTCTCAGGACCTACTGCATGGATCTTTCTCAAATTTGATACAGAGGTTCCCCTTGGGGTCTAGTTGTGCAGGATGTCTTTTCTTGTCCGATTCGAAAATCCAATATGGCCACCAGGCAGCCATCTTGGATTTCCCCATGAAACATTGTTATCGTGATTTCTCGGGAAGTACTGCAAGGATCTTTCTCAAATTTGGTACACAGGTTCCCCTTGGGATGTAGTTGTGCAAGATATCTTGTCTGGTCCGATTCGAAAATCCAATATGGCCACCAGGCAGCCATCTTGGATTTCCCCTTGAAACATTTTTATCGTGATTTCTCGGGAAGTACTGCAGGGATCTTCCTCAAATTTTGTACACAGGTTCCCCTTGGGATCTAGTTGTGCAAGATATCTTTTCTGGTCCAATTCGAAAATCCAATATGGCCGCCAGGCAGCCATCTTGAATTTCCCCATGAAACTTTGTTATCGCGATTTCTCAGGAACTACTGCAAGGAAATTTGATACAGAGGTTCCCCTTGGGGTCTAGTTGTGCAAGATATCTTTTCTGGTCCGATTCGAAAATCCAATATGGCCACCAGGCAGCCATCTTGGATTTCTCCTTGAAACATTGTTATCGCGATTTCTCGGGAACTACCGCATGGATCTTTCTCAAATTTGTTGCACAGATTCCCCTTGGGATCTAGCTGTGCAAGATATCTTTCCTGGTCCGATTCGAAAATTCAATATGGCCACCAGGCAGCCATCTTGGATTTCCCCATGAAACTTTATCGCGATTTCTCAGGATCTACTATCCATTGGAACCACTGATGATTTTCCAATAATAGAGAAGAGAAGCAACTCCGAGTCGTGATATGACTGAAACAATGTTGAAAACGACGTTAAATCCTACTCACTCAATCACTCACTCCGAGTAGGGATGACAATTTCATTCTGTATATTTCGCTATTAGTTATAGCATCTTCAGCAGTGAACAAAGTTACAAACAGCTCTATATGCACAGTATATATACAAGGTATAATGTGATCTTAGCCAATACACAAATATGAATAGGTAGGCCAGTAATGTCAGTCAGATTGGACAGATATTAAAATGTCATTTTCAGAAAGAGACAACAAAGAGATCGGGTCGTCATCAAAAGAGCCATTTGCTAGATCAAACATTTGACGAATGTAACTAAAATTGTCGCACTGGCTTACATGGTTATAAACACCTCGGATTTGGAAGAAGCATGTTCTTTCAGGTGCGCAATAAAACATTTGTCTGTTTTGCCGATGTACTTTGATTCGCATCCCGGACATGAAAATTTATATATAATAGAGCTTCTATATGTTGTTGGGGTGGGGTCCTTGTTGTTGACAAAGAAATTTGTTTTCTTTGTCTCCCATAAAACAATGTAATGTGCCTTCCCCAGAGTATGCATGGATCTTTCTCAAATTTGGTACAAGATAGCTTTTCTGGTCCGATTCCTAAATCCAATATGGCCACCAGGCGGCCATCTTGGATTTTTGCATGAAACTTTATCATTATTTCTCAGGAATTACGGCATGGATCTTTCTCAAATTTGATACAGAGGTTCCGATTCGATAGTTCAATATGGCCAACAGGCGGCCATATTGAATTTTCCCATGAAACTTCGTTATTGTGATTTCTCAGGAAGTACTGCATGGATCTTTCTCAAATTTGGCACACAGGTCCCACATGGGGCCTAGTTGTGCAAGATAACTTTTTTGGTCCGATTCGGAAACCCAAGTTACTCTTCAAATTAATATGATATTCCGGAGTTGTGATGTTGCATCACTAGTGTCGGCGGATCAAACGGTGGGGCATATTCTATATCTTTACTTTAGAGAATATCCATACCTTCACCTTCTATATCAAGGAGTTCAAATGATTCTGAATTAAAATGTATTTCTTCAAATTTTAAATTGGTTTACTTTACTCCATGCCGTTGCAAGTGAACTGCTCTACTGTTTCGTCTGCCGACGGGCCGACTGCATAAAAGGATGTCACTCTTGTGACACAACGTCACAACTCGACAACCGTAGACTACTGTGTGTGTCCGATCCAAGGGAGATAATCATGGATTCAGACACTTTCAAAGTTTCAACATTACTGCACGGACCGGATCCCTTCAGTATTAAATTTGTACCATCTTACTATTTTCGAGCATGGTATCTTAAATGAGATATCTCAAACTAGCCCAGTAAACAGAATGAAATTAGCATTCGTTCCTATTATAAAATCTTCAGTCATGCCAAAGTGTCAAAGAAATTTGTCTTCGCTTCTAGTACCCAATGATGACACATGGAAAAAAAAAAATGCTACAAAACGAAGACGAAGGATCCTCTGGACATTCAGTTTCAAACTAACTTTGCTCATTTCACTTGTACTATAACAACCGACATGAAGTACAGTTTCTAGAAATCTTGAAACTCCTGAAACTTATTGAGTTCTGCAGAGAAGATAGGATTTCATCCAATTTAGAGCTGTGTTATCAAGTTTATAAAGTTTCAGTTTGTTCAAAATGAGTTCATGATTAACTATGAAGTCCAGTTTGACACTGCCAATAAGTTCACCCTTATCAATGTAGTGTAGTCAGGAGTCAATCATTTTTGTTAGAGCAGTTTGGCAGGAATGTTGTTTTCTGAATCCTGATTGCCCTTCACATAGGACATTATAATCGGTGAGAAATTTATAGAGATGGTCATGAACATGTCGTTCTATAGCCTTCGATAGAGTTGACAAGATGGAGATTGGCCTATAATTTTCTGTTAAATGAGGGTACATTTATACATTTGGTGTGTGCACACCTTGCCTCAAGATATCGCTTGGGATTGTTTTTCACGCTGATCAGCATATTGGTACTCCCAACTTCACATATGAATGAAATAACCTGGAGTGTGACATCAAACTAAATACTCCCCCATGAAAACAATGTCTTCAAACAGACATCCAAACCTGGCCCACCCCAGTGACATTAGCTTTGTGCAGATCTGCACATTTCCTGGTGTCACTGGGGTCTGAACGTTATGCTTCCAAGCCGTTTCAATGTCAGGGGACTTGAACCCTTTGGGTTTTCATTAGGTTGGTCTGACATCTCCAAGCATGCCAAGGTTTGGAGTTCAAATCAAATGAACTATGATTCATGAAAACTCATAAAATTCACCATCCAACCAATTGCAGCTCATTTCAATATGCTGTGGATCTGTAGCACCAAACATGGTTAGCTAGTCTTCTTATTGCAAAATAATGTTTTTTTTGTACTTACTACTGCAATAATAAGTGTCTGTTTGATCAACATTAGTCAATTAAAGATCATAAGTTCAATTCTTCACTGCAAATTAGTTCAGGCATCTGTGTGAGGCAGATGGACATCTTTTCTACCCAACGAAGAGGACATCAGGTGCATATTTTTCTGAACATTTCAACCCATGGACACTGGTCCGCAAAGACAGCATAGCATGTGAGAACTATCACAGAAAAAGTTATATTTATCATATATTTAATATATTTGTGAATGTTTGCGAACATCACCGAAATGTATTGTAAATGTATGGTTTATACATGGCAAATGCTTTTAGCCACATTTGCCATACATAAACCATACATTAACAATACATTTGGGTGGTATTCGCAAACACTTACAAATACACTAAATGTATAGTAAATATTACTTTTTTTATGTAGTGTTCAATGATTGCATGTACATACACATGTGTAAATATTTCAAAGTAATGTGTGACTGGTATGGCATAAGACAAGAAATGGGTCATGGAAATAGACAAACTTCTGAGCTGTACTCCATACACATGTTCACCCTATTTCTTCTAATTTTTCAGCATTTTTAGACTTAGAAGCAGGAAACATCCATCTTTATGTCAACTGAGGCTAAATACTGTGGCATGGATATGTTATTTATCCCAAGAACTGAAAAGATAGCTAGTGAAATTTGTAGAATGTTTGCAGAATTTCTCTTCACAGACATGACAGATGCCTGAAGTTTTACTGTCTGAATAATTAGAAGAAATAGGGTAATGAGTCTAAAACAGTATGTCACAAGAAATGGGTCATCCAAGGCAGTCACATGAACAATTATTTATTATTACGTAATAAAATGAAATGAAGTTAAGCTATCTTCATGAATTTGGCAGCAATATTAATTACCAAGTATTCAAACCCCATAAAAATAGTAATAAATGCTAATTCGATGACATGGATCTCGCGTGATGGTGACTGGTCATCACAACCCAGCGCTACCCAACATGTACATGGTCGACCATGTCTTTATGCTGTGTGCTTAGCTGTAGCTGATATACCAGCGAAAGCACAGACCTCTTATTATCCACTGTTTGCAGGGTATCACAGTCCCATTACTCTGCAAATGGAAACCTGTCTGGTGTCGAACAGGACAGAATTTTGAACAGCTGAAGGCCGAGTCCTAGTAGAAACTCTTATGACACATGAGCACTCGAAAGGTTTAAAAGAAACATGTCTTGAAAAATGGAATTTTTAGAGGTGAACATGTATGAGCCTGACTTTTGTATTTAATGTTTTTGAGAAAGATTTCATTAATAAATTAAAACAAATACATGTACAACGTAAATTGGTGAAAGTGTTGTTTGTTTTAGTTACATGGTTGTTAGGGCTGTTTCAGAAAAAAAAAGGTACATGGGGTTGGAGGAGGGAGAAGACAACTCTTTATGACCCCAACCACCAATATTTTACCATTTATTCTATCTCCCTATTGTTAAATGACTATATTACCACCCACTACTCTTAGAACTGAATAATCTCTTCCCCCCCCCCCCCCCAAAAAAATCCAAGTACTTTTTCCTGAAACAGCTTTAGTCAACTTGTGGTACATGAACAAATACACTAACTTTCAAATATTTTGTTTCAGATCCTCATCGACAGGAGGAATCTGACCCCAGTCATCCAAGTTCACTGGTTCTTCAAGGTTAGTATGTAGTAGAGAGTGATAGTATATCAATGGCAGAGATGGAGTTGGAGATTTAATTTAGTCTTTTGACATATTGTAAATAAAAACCCACATGTTCGACATGTTGGTGTTTGTACCACTGCAACACAAAACTGGGTCCATGTAACAGGCGAAATGAGTAGGTCGACAGCAGTTAACTCCAGATGAGAAACTTACTGGAGCCGTCGTTGTTGAGCAGTTAATTTTTCTTTCTTTTTCTTTTCTTTTTTGTTAATTATACTTTGAGAGATGTCAATTTACATTACCCTGATTTTCTTTTTATACAATTATTTGACCCCCAAAAATATAAGTATTTGTATATCATGCGACATGAAATTTAACAAAATATTCACGAAGTTAGAAATATTGTTGAAAGCGACGCTAAATCCTATTTACGGACTCACTCACTCTGAAGTTTGTGAGATTTATCCATTGCTAATTATAAGTGAACTTGTCGATATGCAAATTTTTTACACAGTGAAACTGACCTTACTGACATATGCGTTCGTGTGCAAACACGGATTAACAAGTGAAGAAATTAAAACAATAGCACAGTTCATTTCCCGCCTAATCACCCACGCCAGCACTCAATCACAATAGATCTCCACTTCTTTACTTAGCTAGCTACTGTAAAGATCGTGTGTAAAGCTCCAGCGTATTACGGAAGGATTTCACGTTTACAACGAGTGATAACATCATCTACAAGTCTACAAAGCAACGAAAAGATCAAGTTGGGAAGTATTCTTGTGTATATCTGTCGATAAAATAATGGCCTCTATGTTCTGTTCCGTCTGTGGGAAGTCTAAATCAACGACCGACTTGCATTCTGTTTGTCTTGCGTGTCGAGGCAATATTGCTTGTGATTGTACCCATAGATGTCAGGAGTGTCAACAATGGCCCGATGATTTATTTCAAGATTTAATGACCGGGTCTCGTGCGGGTTCCCTTCCCCCTGGTTTAATGTCGGAGACTAATTTCATGACTCCGCCCTCCCATTTTATTGAAAATGGGACGGCGAAGAAGCCTGCATCGATTGGCAGTCCTTGGATGGGCCCTTTACGTTCTTTATTAGATAAAGGTATTGCGCCAAGCACTAGTACTTTTGTTTCTGATCTGTCCACAGGTAAAAGGAAGAAACAGGTCAAAGTAATGGGGTCCGTCCTAGATGAAGGTACGGGAGAGTCAGCCGAGGTCACAGTGGAACTAGATCTTCCCGAAAGTGTGTCCCCCATGGAAATCGAGACGAACGAGATGAGGACCACTTTGACTCCGGGCATAAACACTGGTGACGTTGTAAGTACGCCCGTATGTGCTGTTGGGAATGATATCACTGGGGGGACTCCCGCTGGGAATACCCCGATATCTAATAATTCCCAGGTGCCGTTTGTTGGTCGTCAACCAATTTCGACACTCCCTGTTGCTCCAGGGGCAGCCTTAGGCATGGTAAGTGGTGCTGTAAATAACTATGGTGTAATACCAGGTATAGTTAATTTCAGCACAGCAGACAATACCTCTGGTGGATATAGAGACAATGTATCCATGGTCTTACCAGGAGTAAACTCCACGACCTTGCGTAATACCCCAGTCACGGGAGTTATCACGCAGGGCCGGGTAGGATTAAATCCCTTGCAATTGAACACCTCTGGGTTGACAAACGCAGGGGATCGAGGTCATTGTTCTGCAGGAACAATGCCAGTTTCACACTTAATACCTCAGAGTGTTAATAGAAACAATACGGCATTGTTCTAGTCACAACAGGGTATGACTGAGAATGGTTCTGGGTCGGGTGTCATAAACCCATATAGGGCTCATTATCAACTTCCTGTCAGCCAATTCCGGTCGCCTGCGGGTTCCGGTATGGTTAACTCCGGGATTCCGGTTAGGACTTTTCGTCCTTCCGGTCCCACTATAAGGAGGCCTGTTGTGACAAACCCCGGTGGGTTGAGACTTCCGGTTCGTCCGGAAATGCAGTGGGCTAGACCTATTGCATCCCCTTATAGGCGGGTCTCTAATAGTCCACAAATCAATACGGGAGTTCCGGTTATTGATGGTTCTCTGTCTGCTGTTATTCTGCAAAGAATGGAACAACAGGCAGCTGAACTAGATCAGTTCCGGCGACTCTTGACTTCCACTTCCGGTACTGTTCAGGTTCCATCCCCGGTTCCGACACAGCTTCCGGTAGTATCGTCTGATCCGATTGATTTGTCTACTGACCCATCGATGAGACGTCAGGGGGTCGCGCAACGTCAATCCATTGAGGATAATGACAGTGATCATGATCCGGAGAGACGTTCATATTCAGAGGTACTAGAAGCTCTGTACGAGTTGTACCCTAATATGTCACGACCCCCTCCGCCGACATCCTCTCGCCTACATACTATGGCAGAGGCTCCGTCGACAACTACCATGCAGACGTCGTCACTTCCTGCGTCAGATGCCATTCATGGTTTATGTTCCGTTCTTGATACGGTTTTAGCCCAGCCTAAAACAATGCAGGAACGTATTACAAGAACGGGAAAACGTGCACTCTTCAGACCGGCTTCCGCTTCGGCACCACTTCCGGTGGAGAAGCCCACGTCTAGAGCGTACGGAATTCATGATTCGGCATATGACTTTAAGGCCGCGGAACCGGAACCTGATCTTGCCGACATATGTAAAGGCAACAAGGTCCCTTCCAAGGTCTTGATCCCGCTAACTGATAAGCAGTCTTCTACTATGGAAGAAGCTGCGCGGCAGGGGGTAGCCATAGCCTCTCACATGGACTGGTTTCTAACGGCCATATCCACTGTGTTGAGCAGGTTGTCGCGTTCGCAGTTAGCAGCCAGCAGTAGTCCTGAGCTACAATTACTGGCGGATCTTCAGAACGTGGCTGCTAAAGCTAATGCTGATGCAATGGCTTTAGCCGCGTTCAATGCTGCGATGGTTGTTCATCTGAGACGACAAGCTTACTTGTCTTCCGTTGTCAACCATGCTCCTGATATAGTCATTCGTACTCTGAAGGAGCAATCGCCAGCATCTTCGCTGTTGTTTAATGGCATTATACCGTCTCTAAGGGATACGGTGGAGAAGGCTAAGCCTAATCCTCCGCCTAGAGCGGGTGGTATGGGGACAGGAAAACGTATTTCTATGGACACTTCCGGTCCACCAGCCAAGCAACCTAGGCCGACTACTTCCGCTTCCGGTCCAAAAGGGAAGTCTCAAGCGGCGGGTCGCATGCCACAACAGCAAGGCCAGACCAATCCCAACTATAAAGGTAAGGGAAAGGTCGTGGCAAAAAGCGGCAGGGCCGGTGACGATTCGGGCCAT
The DNA here is from genome assembly GCA_036873755.1 of Hanleya hanleyi. Lineage (NCBI taxonomy): Eukaryota > Metazoa > Mollusca > Polyplacophora > Lepidopleurida > Hanleyidae > Hanleya > Hanleya hanleyi. The sequence goes on along the minus strand of JAVTVY010043506.1, from coordinate 370 downwards.
GTCAATCTCATGACTTGGCGGGACCACGAATTGCCTCAACTTCCGGTCCCGTCAAAATCCAGTCTCCCGGTCGGGGGACGACTTCAAGGATTTTGGCGGAATTGGCAAAAACTGGGGATGGATCCGTGGGTAATCCGTACTATTCGATACGGTTACCCCCTAGAATTTACTATAGATCCACCCCTTGCTGCTCCCAAGCCCTCCCGTATACCTATATGGAAGGCACACCTTCTGGTAACACAGGCATCTGTGGACAAACTTATCCAGAAGCATGCAGTAATAGAACTTCCGGTCCACGACCAGTCCCCCGGGTTCTATTCTCCGGTCTTCCTTGTGCCAAAGAAGGATACACCGGAAATGCGCATGATAA
>JAVTVY010043505.1:0-219159 GCA_036873755.1 Hanleya hanleyi | reverse complement strand
GGGGGGCACTTTCCGTCCCTCCCCAGGCTGCGCTACACCCCAAATCGTCCAGGCCAGATAGGGTTAACACGGTAGATGGGGGTTTGATATTGCGCAACACACTTACATTAACCAGTCGACCGCAAGCAATATGCTGAGTTCGCCCATGGGAAGATCCATCGCAGTGAGCATTATCAATATATAGACCACTCCAACCCCCGGGACAGCAGCACCCCCAACAGCTAATGATATGGCAAGGAGGCTGAAATGTGAGAATCAGTAAGTCAGTAAATTGTTCACGTTATGATGAAAGGCTCATTCACATTCGTGTCATGCATCAATGATACACGTTCATCCAATAGGCTTGTATGCCACGTGTCTTGGTACATCCAAATATAATTGATAACATATGTTTTTTATGTATCGTTATCGTGTTATGGGGAATGATTTGCATTGTGAGTTACCGCAACGAATCTGACAATCCTAGACGATGTTTATAACCATGATAGCTGCCAGGTCCAAATTAAATTTTATCTGAAGTATATATTTATCATATAAATGATACTTGTGATAATGAACTCTCAATATTCCTAAATAAACAAAAGTATCTCCAACAGGATCACTGGAGTGCCAGGATCACTAGAGTGACAGGATCACTGAAGTGGCAGGATCACTGAAGTGGCAGGATCACTGAAGTGACAGGATCACTGAAGTGGCAGGATCACTGAAGTGACAGGATCACTGAAGTGGCAGGATCCCTGAAGTGACAGGATCACTGAAGTGACAGGAACGCTTGAGAGACAGAATCGCTGGAGTGACAGGATAACTGGAGTAAACATTCTTTTCGTAATGTAAATATATCTGCATCTGTATGACGTTAAATTTTTATGAGGTGACGGATCAGAAGCCGCCAGTATATTTTTCTGTGGGGCCATAAATTCTTGCCTGTACTCCGTCTTTCCACCGCCCTTTTAATGATGTGACAAGGTGGAGAATGAATCGCTTGATCGGCGTCTGGGCTCACAGGTATGTGCTTTGAATAAGAACTTTCGTTTATCTCACGGACACATAGTTCATTATTTTTTTCAGATGAATTGATAAGGCTACTATATAATTGCTCTTAGGTATTTGTATCCAATACCGCTCATTGACAGGTACGATATACAGTACCAAAAACGGAAACTTTGTGTTCGAGCGAACGTTTTGTTGCGGAAATTTCATTTTTGCACCACTGTAGTTAAAAAGGGTCTGTTTAAGGCATATTGTTCTACTATATATTGTTGTCAGTTGTGGAGTCAGTATTCCAAAACTGTTTTACGTGATATGAATGTCATGTATAATAATACATTTAGATGGCTTATGAACCTTCGAAAAAGTTGCAGCGCCAGTGCCATGTTTGCCATCAACTCTGTACCGTCTTTTAATGAAGTCCTACGTAAAGCTGTCTTTTCATTTAAATGTCGTATTATACAGAGTGACAATAATTTACTGTATACAATACGTGAATCTGACATGCAAGTTTATTCCGATTTGTACTCCAAATGGAACGCTCTATTGTACGTAAATGCCTGTAAATAATGAGTACTTGTATATATATATATTATTAGTTATACGTCGCCCTTCCGGGGTAATACGGGATGAGATTTGGTTTCTCTCGCCATATTTTTCCGAGGCGCAGCCGAGGAAAAATATGGCGAGAGAAACCAAATCGAATCCCGTATTACCCCGGAAGGGCGATGTATAACGAATTTATCATATCTCAGAGCATTAAGAATGACTTCAAGGCCGACATAATGGAACGGACTTCGATCGGACTCGCACTGGTTTCAGAACGATCCACAGCATGCACCGGAAAAAATGAACACAAAGACAAATGTATCATTTTTACAATCCTCATCTTTAAAACGTACTAAGGGAGGAGCAAAGATAACGATAACATATACTGTAATCCGTGAACAATGAAACCGGTTTCCGTGTGAAATACCGGTGGGCTTCGGTGATAAAGAATGAACAATCTAACTTCAAATGTTCTATTCTGAAAATCAGAAACGTATAAAATACTGGAACATTAAGCTTAATCTCAATTTCATATTTAATATTTAATAGCCATCGACGAGTATAATATCTAGATTATATACCTTTTGTTAATAAATACATCGAAAGACCCGTTCCGGATTCACATCTGTTGCGTGGATATGTAAGTTTCAAATACACATGTGAACTGTTACATTTCCATTCTGTCTATAATTCAACACCGTGTCACTCGACAGTGTCACTTGTGTCATGTTTCCATAACATCACACAGGAGAAGGACCAACATGAACTGACTTAAATTTACAGTTCGAGAGAAAAAGCGGAAAAATCAAACTGTCCTGCACAATTTGGCAGAAGTATAGGTATTTGCTTCATTTTCGCACGATGATGTTGATTGCATTTATTGTGCAGTTATTGAACATTGGCGCTGAGGGATTTGCGGCCACCAGGATAGCTGTGGGAATGTCACACGATGTGGGCGGGACAGCGGTGCTGTTGAATTCACAAAACAGCTGATTAAGATCAAAATCAAAGTCGTCGGCATGGCCTTCTGCTCGTACATCCTGGGTGTGTAACACGGCCGACGTGGCATCATTTGACGTGGGTGCAGGGTACTGAGAAGATGATGTCACAGTTTCTGCAGGATGGGGTTTGACAAGAACATTTACCGGAAGTGTATGCGTACCGGTATTCGTCTTTCGGGTTGAACCCATCGTGTCAGGAAAGGCTACTGACGCAACCGTGTGGCCCATTTGCAGTTTCTCGCCATCACTTACTCGCTGGTAAACCGACAGCGACGAGACAGATCTGTGACCTGTGACAGCCATTATTTGAGATGCTGAATAATTGTTTCTACCAAGGATGGTGATGCCGGTTGCTCGTATACTTTCGAATGAAGCAACAGGACAGAACGGGGAACCTTAATTCTTCTTCAGGCATGAATCCGGTAACACCCTCTTTTTGCTGGGCCCGGCGATTTTTTGTGAGTTCATCCTCCTTTTTTTCACATACCTCTGCCCAGTTTTCGGGTCCCGCTTGAAGATGAATGTGTTTTTTGTCATCTTTTCCATATTCTCCACTCCCCTTCTAAAGAAGAACAGACGTACATCGAACTGAACTTTATTTGCAAGCCCAGTTGGGGTTTTTGGGGACATGAGAACAGACTTGTAGAGTTTACAACGATCGGACTCGTTTATGGGCTCATAATGATCGGTGTCGCCTTTTCCAGATGCCTTCAACTCTGCAAGTGCGGTTTTGAAGCACTCGTTGGCTTCATTACACTCCGAATTTCTAATCAAATCAAAAGTTTTCAAATACGGTGGGGCCTTCAGGTAACGATTCAGAGAATGTCGATAGTTTTCGACAGTGGATGTTTTGTACAATTCACCGTCTTGTTTTCGGGCATCCAAATAAAAATGACTGAGTACCTCTGCTAACCTCTCGGCCGAGAATCCTTCGAATTCTTCACTCTGTCCCTTCTCTTTCAGGTAATACTTCAAAGTTCTGGCGGACGCTTTGTTCGATTTTTTTGTGTTGCTGGGAATAATATTAGCCCGCTTTTCAACAACTTCATCGTCCGTATGAGACGCGAAACGTTTGCCTGATTCAGCCATTTTGTTTAGCAGACGATGGAATCTAGTGAACACCTGTTCGTTGCCCTTGGCGACGGGGGTATACGATATATATTCGACCAGCAAGTTGACAATACAGCATCACATATGAGGTCTGTCAGCCAATCAAAAGTCTACATGCTTCTTTGAGATATGATAATATATATACAACTGACTTTACCCCCTTCTCCCACTTCTCTTCTTCATTAATTGTATTGTATGATATGGATGTTTTCTCGTCTGGAATAAAATCATATTATTATTATTATTATTATTATTATTATTATTCAACATGCCACATAATCGTCTAAATTAAAAGCGTGGCTGAGATCTAATTATCACATGGACCACATTTGTTCTTGTGATATTTTAGGATATGCAGTTAGAATATTGACCTGAGGGGTCATATGACTTATTGTAAGTACTCCGACGTCTTTTTTCACCACCTATAATTCTTGCATTTAACGGAGGTAATCAACACAATCAAAATCAGTGTATACCGGTGCACATTAATGAATACCGGTACCTGAATGTGTGGTTATTTGATTTCATCCCAAAACCTATCTTCTTGTCAGTCTATACGTGTCACGTTGACTTAAACGTATTCTGTGTTGCCTAATCTTTCCTTGTTTTTTATGCGCAATGCAATTTCTTTCCAGTGATTTCAACAGTCATCAGTGGGGGCCAGTATTAACAATTGGACGGCTTAAAGGTAATGTTTGAAAAGGAAATCATACCAAATTGTCAGATAATCTCCAGCGCTCAGTGGAATGCCATTCGCCTGTGCCACAAAAACGGGCATAATGGAGTAATACAGACTCATTCCATCCATGTTAATCGTAGCTCCCATAGAGGCGACCAGTTTGGCGACTCGTCTATCGACTCCGTTCTTTTCTTGCAAACATTTAATGGTCAAAGGAAGAGTTGCAGCACTGAAAGAACAGACAAGAAAATTATAGCTACAAACTGGTGCTTCATTCTCATGATCCAACCTATTCATAAGACAAACATCCACTTACGTTACCGAATAACACATCGGGGAGGTCGGAGGGGGGAGGGACATTACAAGCGTCAGATTTGACATTCAGCTTGTTGTGAATATTGGGAGACCATTGTCACGGGTAAAATAAATGAACGTTATGTTATCTCAGCAATACAATTATCCGTTTTATGAGAAACTCTCTAAGACATTTGAGTGAGATGAGTAGAAGCTCCGGTCGACTCCATGAAAATAGACTCACACTTGGCGTACATAAAAGAGTGGGATGGTCACCTGAGCCCTGGCTGATTCAGCACCCCCCTCTCGCAAAACCCCCGAGCATCCAATCCAGGATATTATTACCTTTTGATGGAACCAGATTGAATCGGCTATGTGCTGAATTGAGCACCAGCCAATGCATTCTATACTAGTTGCTCAGTTAGTGATGAAGCTGCCACACATCGCATGTGTGTAGGCGTTTTTAGAGCAGCGTATGAACCTCCTCATGGGCGGAGGGCCCCCATCTCCTACCCCAATAACCAGAGAGGGGACCAAGGACACACCGCCATAGAACAATTTGGACAGAAGTGCCTTGAGTCAGATAAGTGTAGAGACTAGTCGGAATTTTATAAAAACATCCAGGAGAGTACCACTCATCCCTGATCACATTCTCAGCAATTTAAATGTTGGTCGTCATTATATTTAATTTACATTTAAATGCTATGTACCTACTTCTTCTCACAATGTATACGTTCTGTCTAATTGATCATTTAACCCTTCAACGATCAGCTCATGTTGTCTGTTTATGAAACTTCTCCTGCTCTCCGATAAAGGGAATTTCGACACTATCCCGAGAATTAGCGTTTGCATTCAAAGAACATGAGTGGACCTACGAAGTAGGGTGAGGAAGATGACTTGGGGGTCCAAGCGTAATGTTATAGGTCACCTAGATGAATTGGGGGTTCAAGCGTAATGTTATAAGTCACCTAGATTACTTGGGGGTCCAAGCGTAATGTTATAGGTCACTTAAATAGGTCAAATTCTCATAAAAAGTAGCTCAGCTCAGAACTTGCTGGAAACAGTCCCCTAATGCATGTTCATGCCAAAAATCAAGGTTCTAATCTCAACGGTTCCCCTTATTTTGCCGACGAAAGGATTCGGATGGATTCACTGACGACCGGACAATTTGCAAATGAGAGCCTACTTCATAGGAATAGTCGCTATATAACTGAAATATTGCTTAATGCGACGTTAACTCTAATTCTCTCTTTCTCTCTCCCTCTTGCTTTTGAATAGCTACGGTACTCGCCGTATCGATAGACGAAATATAGAATTATTTCTTGCTCTCGTGTTACAAACAGAATTAGACCATATTCCGTAGTTATATACATATACTAACGAACATTCAAATAATGAACACAAAAGCTAACGGGAAGACCTACAATCTGAAATAAATATCTAGTCTATTTTTCTTCTGTAGCTTTCTGGGAGACTTAATAATACGAGTTTATAATACATTTAATGCCTAATAATGCCTAAAATGCGCCAAAGAGCGAAAAATGAAACCTAGAATTTCAAAATGTCCCCCACATCCCCGGTTTACTGCAGGGAATTCCCACTTGCGGGGTCTCTTCAGTGATCCCCCCTCCCCTCCTCCACAACACTGAACTGGTACCACCGCGCCTGCATCTCGCCAGCATGGCTGAAATATGGACGTGTTCAATGGTAACTCAACTCACATCAGCGTTTATCAGACTAACCTGGAAGCGGATCCAAACGCAAAAACAGCAGCTGGAATTATTCCTTGAAGGAACTTGAACGGATTTTTCCGCACCAATATAAAGTAAATAGCAGGCAGAACGACTAACACGTGCAAAAGATGTCCACTTACGACAGTGGCAGAAAATATCGCCAGGTCCTGAAACTTGCCAGACATGTCGTCAATTTGTGCCAGTTGTGCCGCTATGAGAAAAGTTATGCCAACAGGGGAAGTCCTGTGAAATGAAAAAAAAGTATTTTTATTTTATGTCATCAAACAACGATCAAAAAGATAATAACGTTGCTGCTTAGCGATAATTCTTATAACGTTGAGCAGAGGATGGGCCAAATTGCTATCTTAAGGAGGTACACATATGCTGATAAAGATAAGCCTGATTGCCATTTTTACTTATATTTAAGCATTCGATTCATCAAAATATTCTCAATGGTTGCCGAGATATTCTACTTCAAAGCTTTGTTTAGTTTGGTACAAATCTGTTGATGTCAGGCACTGATCCAGAGAAATTGGATAGACAAATAGTACCATATCTTCTATTTAGGATACTATTTTGACTTTCTTTTATTATAATCAGAAATATAATTATCACATCTGCCAGAAATCAAGCGTTGAGTTTTCAATACTCAAATAGTTACACCTTTTCAATAAAATATTAATCGCCTAGACACTTGTTGATGCATATTCAGTATTTAAAATCCCATAACCCGTAGAATTTCCAAAATAATGCCTTTGGTAACCTTATTTGTGAAAATAATGGATTTTTTTGCAAAAACAAACTTTTGTAGTGTGTATAATCTTCTATATTTGAGTGAGTGAACCTAAATAAACCGTAGGCCAACTTTGGACTCCGGTTATCATCTTGTAACATTATTAACGGAGAAGCTTATTAAGTTCATTCTAACAAATTTTCCAAACAAATTCAAAAGATATTTGAAGAATTATTGTCAGTGTGCTTTTTTGAATTTGTGAAGAAAATTATCATTTTGATGCATGTTAGAATGAACTTAAAGAGCTTCACCATGAATATTTGATAAGGTGTTCATTGCCTCTGAAAATATCAGCCTAGGCCAGCGAGAATGAGGTATGCTAAATTAAACTTGCGTCTTGACTTACCATATAAATATGGAAATTAATTTGAAACTGACAGCTTGTAGAGCTGAAAAAAGCTGAAGGAGTGGCCTCGCTTCTATTCCCACTGCAGATATAACACAGCCAAACATAATCGAAGTGGTCACCAGCCCGATCATATTGGTGCCATGAACTTTTTTAATCTCCAGAGAAAGATTTTCTGCAGAGATATTTTGGTCTGAAAATCAGAAGAAAATCCAGAAAGACTGAAGTCTATACATGTACATGAAATTTGTAATCATTCATTGCTTTGATTTATATCCAATTGATTTGGCCATTACGATTCATACGTATCTGGTTGGCGATATTTAATCCCGAAAACATATAGTAGCATACACGTTCGGTACAAGGAATTCTTTGTCGTAATCTGAATAATCAATTATCATTGGTGTCGAAAAATATCGAAAATTGAATGTACTATCATATTTTGCAGAAATTCGCTGTTTGTCGTCTCACAACAACGTTTTCTTACTGCCATCCGTTGTTTCTGGATGGTTACTGAAGTCCTCCGTCGAAGATAAATTAAGTCCTCCGTCGAAGATAAATTGGATATATTAAGAGAGAGTAGACCCGTCTCAATATACTCAACAGTCCCTGTCCGCACTGCCTCTGTTTTCATCTGCAAGTGATAAAGAAAAGTCTAAGAGCTAGTAGAAGTTGGTATAAACTAGGGACCGCAGCTGGATTATGAGATTCCCGTAAGAGCAGACTAAATGTAACTGTCAGATACCGGTACAGGCTCATATGCAGGTGGCAGGTCCGATATCAGCTTTATTCACCCTTCTTATTCAAATATATCTCTACTGATTCCAACGATAAACGACCTCCAACAACATTTAATGTCGGCCTGCCTCCAACAGTTGATATCGGATTATGTGCAGTGATAGGTACCGATGTTATATTATTTCTGAGGACAACCAGTACTTTTGAGCTTTTAGACGTATAACAGACCTTTGAGTTTTGACCTTTCATTGGTAATGGGAATCGCATGGAATGGGCATGATATACTGTGAGCTCTGTTAACCCCATCTAACCAGAGGTGATGGGGAGAGTGTTGTGTCTCCCTTACCAAACTATTCTTCCAAGACATCCAGAGAACTGAAATTGTCCTACTGTTCCGCGAATCTTATTGGCGTCATTTTGAGACTATTTGCATAATCTTAGGGGCAAAGGATCATGGGAAATTATCAAAATGTATTCATATATTTGTTTTTACGGTGGCCCGTTAGGGCCATTGTCGTTTTCTTTTGATTTCCTATGTTTTTCTTCTATTTCCGAAGAAACCAACTTAATTTTCTAGATTTTCTTTGTATTTTCCAAGAAATCAACTGAATTTTCAGCGAATTCATAGCAATATTCTGCGAATTTTCCGTGTTCAACGACGTAAAAACAGAGACAAAATCGAAGAAAAACCTATGAAATTCTTGAAAAACACCAAATATAATTTCCTCCGCGGATATAATATTTCCTCCGCGGATATAATATTTCCTCCCCGGATATAATCATTTCCTCCGCGGATATAATATTTCCTCCGCGGATATAATATTTCCTCCGCGGATACAATCATTTCCTCCGCGGATATAATATTTCCTCCGCGGATATAATATTTCCTCCGCGGATATAATCATTTCCTCCGCGGATATAATATTTCCTCCGCGGATATAATATTTCCTCCGCGGATATAATCATTTCCTCCGCGGATATAATATTTCCTCCGCGGATATAATCATTCCTCCGCGGATATAATCATTTCCTCCGCGGATATAATATTTCCTCCGCGGATATAATCATTTCCTCCGCGGATATAATCATTTCCTCCGCGAATATAATATTTCCTCCGCGGATATAATATTTCCTCCGCGGATATAATATTTCCTCCGCGGATATAATCATTTCCTCCGCGGATATAATATTTCCTCCGCGGATATAATATTTCCTCCCCGGATATAATATTTCCTCCGCGGATATAATATTTCCTCCGCGGATATATTTCCTCCGCGGATATAATATTTCCTCCGCGGATATAATATTCCCTCCGCGGATATAATCATTTCCTCCGCGGATATAATATTTCCTCCGCGGATATAATATTTCCTCCGCGGATATAATCATTTCCTCCGCGGATATAATATTCCTCCGCGGATATAATATTTCCTCCGCGGATATAATCATTTCCTCCGAGGATATAATATTTCCTCCGCGGATATAATATTTCCTCCGCGGATATAATATTTCCTCCGCGGATATAATCATTTCCTCCGCGGATATAATATTTCCTCCGCGGATATAATCATTCCTCCGCGGATATATTTCCTCCGCGGATATAATCATTTCCTCCGCGGATATAATATTTCATCCGCGGATATAATATTTCCTCCGCGGATATAATCATTTCCTCCGCGGATATAATATTTTCTCCGCGGTATAATATTTCCTCCGCGGATATAATATTTCCTCCGCGGATATAATCATTTCCTCCGCGGATATAACATTTCCTCCGCGGATATAATCATTTCCTCCTCGGATATAATATTTCCTCCGCGGATATAATATTTCCGCCGCGTATATAATCATTTCCTCCGCGGATAAAATCATTTCCTCCGCGGATATAATATTCCTCCGCGGATATATTTCCTCCGCGGATATAATCATTCCCACCGCGGATATAATATTTCCTCCGCGGATAATCATTTCCTCCGCGGATATAATATTTCCTCCGCGCGGATATAATATTTCCTCCGCGGATATAATCATTTCCTCCGCGGATATAATATTTCCTCCGCGGATATATCTCCGCGGATATAATCATTTCCTCCGCCGGATATATCTATTTCCTCCGCGGATATAATATTTCCTCCGCGGATATAATCATTCCTCCCGCGGATATAATATTTCCTCCGCGGATATATCTTCCTCCGCGGATATAATCATTTCCTCGCGGATATAATATTATTTCCTCCGCGGGTATAATATTTCCTCCGCGGATATAATCATTCCTCCGCGGATATAACTGTTTCCTCCGCGGATATAATCATTTCCTCAGCGGATAAAATATTTCCTCCGCGGATATAATATTCCTCCGCGGATATAATATTCCTCCGCGGATATAATCATTTCCTCCGCGGATATAATATTTCCTCCGCGGATATAATATTTCCTCCGCGGATATAATCATTTCCTCCGCGGATATAATATTTCTCCGCGGATATAATATTTCCTCCGCGGATATAATCATTTCCTCCGCGGATATAATATTTCCTCCGCGGATATAATCATTTCCTCCGCGGATATAATGTTTCCTCCGCGGATATAATATTTCCTCCGCGGATATAATCATTTCCTCCGCGGATATAATATTTCCTCCGCGGATATAATATTTCCTCCGCGGATATAATATTTCCTCCGCGGATATAATATTTTCCTCCGCGGATATAATATTTCCTCCGCGGATATAATCATTTCCTCCGCGGATATAATATTTCCTCCGCGGATATAATATTTCCTCCGCGGATATAATCATTTCCTCCGCGGATATAATATTTCCTCCGCGGATATAATATTTCCTCCGCGGATATAATCATTTCCTCCGCGGATATAATATTTCCTCCGCGGATATAATTAATTTCCTCCGCGGAGGAAATTCACGTGACTTGAGTACTAGAAAGGCGGCAAATTCATTAGCATTTTTGAGGCTGAGGAGTGAGGCTGATGTGCAGTGACGTCACGATGGCGTCACTATGACGTCACATCCGGTGACATCCGGATCAAAGGTCACATCCGGTCACGTGACAACCGGATCACTTCCTGTGACGTCACGATGGCGTCATTATGACGTCACATCCGGTGACATCCGGGTCAAAGGTCACATCCGGTCACGCGGCATCCGGTAACATCCGGGTCACTTCCTGTGACGTCGCTTCCGGTCAGCTGGCGGCCTAGCAAGAGTTATCTGCCCCTACCTAAGACCCCAGTGACTTCCAATGTTAATCTCATGCAGGTATGGGAAAGGGGGCTTGAAGATATCTTTGAACGCCACTATGAGATTCGCCCCCGCTTTCGTCCGGATGGGTACCATCCACGCATACTTCGATAGGATATCGATGCACGTCAAGATATACTGATTCCCATCGTTGTGTTTGGCAAAGGCGCTCATATCGACCAAATCCGCTTGCCACTGGGCATCTATTCCTCCCACGATGACCCGGTTCCGTAGAAAATGGCGACTGACAGATCGATGTAACTATTTTGAGAGTAGTTAATTACGAATCCGGGATGAAATTTTACATAAAGCGCGTTAAATTAGGATCTGTATATTGACGCCTGGGTTAAATTGATTTTTAATGAATTTAATTATTTAATAATTAAGGTAAAATTTATTTTCAAAATCTGACCTCGGATTCGTGATCTGCGTTATCCATATTACTTTATGACGAAGTTTAGAGTAATTCGGAACAGTGGAATTGGGTGCTGCCCATTGAAGCCTGGGTTAAATTGATTTCTAATAAAATTAATTATTTAATAATTAAGATAAAGTAGATTTTACAATCTGACCTCGGATTCGTCATCTACGTCCTCGACAATACTTTAGGAAGAAGTTTAATGTAATTCGGAACAGTGGAATTGGGTCTGTCCATTGAAGCCTGGGTTACATTGATTTTTTACATGCAAATTCTACATGTAACGCCGACCCCTAGCATGTTGTGACCGCGAGTTTGCGACACCCATTGCACACACAAATATGGGTCGCACCTCTATGGATAGCTGAGACAGTGAAGTTGTGCACAGAGGTATGGGTTTATGTTTTCCAACTCAAATCTCGCAAGCCAGGGTCAAAATGTAAATGTCATATCGGTGCACAAAGGGGAACCGATAATAGAATTAACAGCCTGATTGTTGCGGAGTGTCCTTGGTCACCCTTATTTTGTATCCAAGCGTGCGATACACCAAATGAAAGCCCATCGCTTAGTCTTTTATTTAATATTTTTTTTGATGTTCAACAATGTTGACCAGCAGAAGGCTGTCCATTTTTCTACATGGGGTATATTTAGCAATACAGTGACAAATTCTACATGTAACGCCGACCCCTAGCATGTTGTGACCGCGAGTTTGCGACACCCATTGCACACACAACTATGGGTCGCACCTCTATGGATAGCTGAGGAAATGTAGTTGGCATAGAGGTACGGGTTTATGTTTTCCAATTAAAATCTCGCAAGCCAAGGTCAAAAGTTAATTTTTGAACTCATTTTGATACTTTTTCGGTCGAAATTTTTTGGGTCACCGATTCCTTTCAAATTTGGGCAGCTGATAGTACTCACCTAGCTGATTACGAATCTGCAATCAGAATTGACGTAGGTCTCTAAGTTTTTTTTTAAAGAATTTTTGAAATACTGAAAATTTGCCATCTACCTTGGGGCTGAAATGGTCTGAAAAATTCGACTTTCACCGATTAACCTCAAACTTCGCACTAAAGTATACTGGAGGTCGTAGGTCACGAATATGATGTCAGATTTGACCTTGACCTTGACCTTCATATTAAAATGGCGATTCGAAAATTTGAGTATGACTTTGACCTTGGCGCAAGGTAACAAGATATTGTCAGACGACCTTGACCTTTTGATATGTTATGACCCCATGACCTCTGCGTTGACCCATGACATCGAACTTGACCTCTGGCCTTGGGTTTAAAAATGCGATGGTACAATTGGAATGCACTATCGCAAATTTTATCTTGAGGTCAGAGGTCAAGGTCAAGGTCATGGGTCAACTCAAAGGTCACGGGGTCATCACATATCAAAAGGTCAAGGTCATCCGACATTATCTTGTGACCTTGCGCTAAGGTCAAAGTCATACCCAAATTTTCAAATCGAGATTTTGATATGAAGGTCAAGGTCAAGGTCAAAACTGACCTCAGATTCGTGACCTTTGATCCCGATATAGGTTTAGGGCAAAGTTTAAGGTCAATCGGTGACAGCAAAAATTCTGACCAAAATTTCGCTTAGCGGAAGGTCACAAGATAATGTCGGATGACCTTGACCTTTTGATATGTGATGACCCCGTGCCCTTTGAGTTGACCCATGACCTTTACCTTGACCTCTGACCTCAAGATAAAATTTGCGATAGTGCATTCCAATTGTACCATCGCATTTTTAAACCCAAGGCCAAAGGTCAAGTTCGATGTCATGGGTCAACGCAGAGGTCATGGGGTCATCACATATCAAAAGGTCAAGGTCGTCTGACAATATCTTGTTACCTTGCGCCAAGATCAAAGTCATACCCAAATTTTCGAATCGCCATTTTAATATGAAGGTCAAGGTCAAGGTCAAATCTGACCTCATATTCGTGACCTACGTCCTCCAGTATACTTTAGTGCGAAGTTTGAGGTTAATCGGTGAAGGTCGAATTTTTCAGACCATTTCAGCCCCAAGGTAGATGGCAAATTTTCAGTATTTAAAAAATTCTTAAAAAAAAAACTTAGAGACCTATGTCAATTCTGATTGCAGATTCGTAATCAGCTAGGTGAGTACTACCAGTTCACCAAATTTGAAAGGAATCGGTGACCCAAAAAATTTCGACCGAAAAAGTATCAAAATGAGTTCAAAAATTAACTTTTGACCTTGGCTTGCGAGATTTTAATTGGAAAACATAAACCCGTACCTCTATGCACAACTACATTTCCTCAGCTATCCATAGAGGTGCGACCCATGTTTGTGTGTGCAATGGGTGTCGCAAACTCGCGGTCACAACATGCTAGGGGTCGGCGTTACATGTAGAATTTGTCACTGTATTGCTAAATATACCCCATGTAGAAAAATGGACAGCCTTCTGCTGGTCAACATTGTTGAACATCAAAAAAATATTAAATAAAAGACTAAGCGATGGGCTTTCATTTGGTGTATCGCACGCTTGGATACAAAATAAGGGTGACCAAGGACACTCCGCAGCAATCAGGCTGTTAATTCTATTATCGGTTCCCCTTTGTGCACCGATATGACATTTACATTTTGACCCTGGCTTGCGAGATTTGAGTTGGAAAACATAAACCCATACCTCTGTGCACAACTTCACTGTCTCAGCTATCCATAGAGGTGCGACCCATATTTGTGTATGCAATGGGTGTCGCAAACTCGCGGTCACAACATGCTAGGGGTCGGCGTTACATGTAGAATTTGCATGTAAAAAATCAATGTAACCCAGGCTTCAATGGACAGACCCAATTCCACTGTTCCGAATTACATTAAACTTCTTCCTAAAGTATTGTCGAGGACGTAGATGACGAATCCGAGGTCAGATTGTAAAATCTACTTTATCTTAATTATTAAATAATTAATTTTATTAGAAATCAATTTAACCCAGGCTTCAATGGGCAGCACCCAATTCCACTGTTCCGAATTACTCTAAACTTCGTCATAAAGTAATATGGATAACGCAGATCACGAATCCGAGGTCAGATTTTGAAAATAAATTTTACCTTAATTATTAAATAATTGAATTCATTAAAAATCAATTTAACCCAGGCGTCAATAGACAGATCCTAATTTAACGCGCTTTATGTAAATTTCATCCCGGATTCGTAATTAGCTACTCCCAAAATAGTTACATCGATCTGTCCGTCGCCATTTTCTACAGAACCGGGTCATCGTGGGAGGAATAGATGCCCAGTGGCAAGCGGATTTGGTCGATATGAGCGCCTTTGCCAAACACAACGATGGGAATCAGTATATCTTGACGTGCATGCGTGGGTGGTACCCATCCGGACGAAAACGGGGGCGAATCTCATAGTGGCGTTCAAAGATATCTTCAAGCCCCCTTTCCCATACCTGCATGAGATTAACATTGGAAGTCACTGGGGTCTTAGGTAGGGGCAGATAACTCTTGCTAGGCCGCCAGCTGACCGGAAGCGACGTCACAGGAAGTGACCCGGATGTTACCGGATGCCGCGTGACCGGATGTGACCTTTGACCCGGATGTCACCGGATGTGACGTCATAATGACGCCATCGTGACGTCACAGGAAGTGATCCGGTTGTCACGTGACCGAATGTGACCTTTGATCCGGATGTCACCGGATGTGACGTCATAGTGACGCCATCGTGACGTCACCTGCACATCAGCCTCACTCCTCAGCCTCAAAAATGCTAATGAATTTGCCGCCTTTCTAGTACTCAAGTCACGTGAATTTCCTCCGCGGAGGAAATGAATTATATCCGCGGAGGAAATATTATATCCGCGGAGGAAATATTATATCCGCGGAGGAAATATTATATCCGCGGAGGAAATGATTATATCCGCGGAGAAAATATTATATCCGCGGAGGAAATATTATATCCGCGGAGGGAATGATTATATCCGCGGAGGAAATATTATATCCGCGGAGGAAATATTATATCCGTGGAGGAAATGATTATATCCGCGGAGGAAATGATTATATCCGCGGAGGAAATATTATATCCGCGGAGGAAATGATTATATCCGCGGAGGAAATATTATATACGCGGAGGAAATATTATATCCGCGGAGAAATGATTATATCCGCGGAGAAATGATTATATCCGCGGAGGAAATATTATATCCGCGGAGGAAATATTATATCCGCGGAGGAAATGATTATATCCGCGGTGGAAATATTATATCCGCGGAGGAAATATTATATCCGCGGAGAAATGATTATATCCGCGGAGGAAATATTATATCCGCGGAGAAATATTCCATATCCGCGGAGAAATGATTATAACCACTTTGGAGGAAATAGCTATATCCACGGAGAAATATTATATCCGCCCAGAGAAACCTCAAATTATCCGCGGAGGAAATATTATATCCGCGGAGAAATATTATATCGCGGAGGAAATGATTATATCCGCGGAGGAAATATTATATCCGCGGAGGAAATGATTATATCCGCGGAGGAAATATTATATCCGCGTAGGAAATATTATATCCGCGGAGGAAATGATTATATCCGCGGAGGAAATATTATATCCGCGGAGGAAATATTATATCCGCGGAGGAAATGATTATATCCGCGGAGGAAATATTATATCCGCGGAGGAAATAATATATCCGCGGAAACTAATTATCGCGAAGGAAGCGCCATATCCGCAGAGGAAATGATTATATCCGCGGAAAATATCGCGGAGGAAATGTATATCGCGGAGGAAATGATTATTTTATCCGCGAAATATTATATCGCGGAGGAAATATTATATCCGCGGAGAGAATGATTACTTATCGCGGAGAAATATTATATCCCGCGGAGGAAATATTATCGCGGAGAAATGATTATATCCGCGGAGAAATATTATATCCGCCCGGAGAAATATTACATCCGCGGGGGAAATGATTATATCCGCGGAGGAAATATTATATCCGCGGAGGAAATGATTATATCCGCGGAGGAAATATTATATCCGCGGAGGAAATATTATATCCGCGGAAGAAATATTATATCCGCGGAGGAAATGATTATATCCGCGGAGGAAATATTATATCCGCGGAGGAAATGATTATATCCGCGGAGGAAATATTATATCCGCGGAGGAAATGATTATATCCGCGGAGGAAATATTATATCCGCGGAGGAAATATTATATCCGCGGAAATATTATATCCGCGGAGGAAATATAATATCCGCGGGGGAAATGATTATATCCGCGGAGGAAATATTATATCCGCGGAGGAAATATTATATCCGCGGAGGAAATATTATATCCGCGGAAGAAATATTATATCCGCGGAGGAAATGATTATATCCGCGGAGGAAATATTATATCCGCGGAGGAAATATTATATCCGCGGAGGAAATGATTATATCCGCGGAGGAAATATTATATCCGCGGAGGAAATATTATATCCGCGGAGGAAATGATTATATCCGCGGAGGAAATATTATATCCGCGGAGGAAATATTATATCCGCGGAGGAAATATTATATCCGCGGAGGAAATGATTATATACGCGGAGGAAATATTATATCCGCGGAGGAAATTATATTTGGTGTTTTTCAAGAATTTCATAGGTTTTTCTTCGATTTTGTCTGTTTTTACGTCGTTGAACACGGAAAATTCGCAGAATATTGCTATGAATTCGCTGAAAATTCAGTTGATTTCTTGGAAAATACAAAGAAAATCTAGAAAATTAAGTTGGTTTCTTCGGAAATAGAAGAAAAACATAGGAAATCAAAAGAAAACGACAATGGCCCTAACGGGCCACCGTAGAATACAGATAAAAAGGGAAAATAATCTCTAGACAATTCTTTTTAACGCTAGGTCAATGCAGACTTGAAAAGTAATCGAAATGTTCGGCAAACATCTATTTTACTGTGTATGATGTCACTTCCGGCAATGTGAGCGCGGCCGGGAATCCTGTCCAAAAATCTGGCTGGGCTATTATTAGACCCCCAGCGAGGTGATTGAATAAAACTTAGGTATTTTGTGTGTACGAAACACACCTTTTTCTGCAGAACTAAGGGAATTAATGTTTGGCTTCACTGACGTAACACCGAAGGGAGTTTTTCGTGTATTACCGTTACTACTCCTTTGTAGCCTATATATTCGGACTCGATGATTCTCGTCAATAATTCAACAAAACATGAATTCGGATATACGGGTCCTGAATTGTGACATTTTATTATATGAATCGTCTCAGACCTGAACAAAAATAGCGAAGAAAGGGCAAGACATTAAATGATATCGGAAGCCCATCAAACTATTTTGATGGTATGGATAAATGATTTTGATCTCCAAATGTTTTAGAACTGGGATACATAATACAACAAAGGTATTCTATGTTCTAGATTAGAGATATCATTTAGACTTTATTCAAAATATGAACGGTCTAGAGGCCGATTTCGCTAATACAGTTAGGCTACTGATATCTCTAAACCATACATCGATATTTTTATCGTAACAATTTAGTTACATTTAGTCGAACTGTATGCCCGGAATATATAACATAGATTGGTCGTTGGAGCACGTAGCTGTGAACGGACTGTTTGCTGAAATACGTAGAGGGTAACATGACATTATGTCATGTTGTTTGTTGACAATGTCGACCTGCACTTCATGAGTCAAAAGATCAAAGTGTCAGATATTAGGAAAACTATGGTGTTCCATTTGTGCCAATTTGATCTCGCGCGTCGACTTGCAAAAGTCGACGTCGCGTTTTGAAACGCGACGTCGCCCTTTTCGTCGCGCGTCGCGCGTCGACTTTTACAATGTTAAAGACATAGGCCAAAACTCGACGTCGTGTTTCAAAAGTCGACGTCGCCTTTTGGCCTATCTCTTAGCATTGTAAAAGTCGACGCGCGACGCGCGACGGAGAAGGCGACGTCGCCTTTCAAAACGCGACGTCGACTTTTTGCGTCGCGCGTCGTGCGTCGCCTCTTTGAAGAATCAAAACTCGCAATG
Source organism: Hanleya hanleyi (assembly GCA_036873755.1). NCBI lineage: Eukaryota > Metazoa > Mollusca > Polyplacophora > Lepidopleurida > Hanleyidae > Hanleya > Hanleya hanleyi. Next base: position 200,245 of record JAVTVY010043505.1, on the reverse strand, counting down.
TTAAAGAGATAGGCCAAAACTCGACGTCGTGTTTCAAAAGTCGACGTCGACTTTTGCTCTATCTCCTAACATTGTAAAAGTCGACGCGCGACGCGCGACGGAGAGGGCGACGTCGCCTTTCAAAAGCGACGTCGACTTTTGCGTCGCGCGGCCTTTTCGAATTAAAAGTCGACGCGCGACGCGCGACGAAAAGGGCGGCGTCGCGCGTCGCCTTTTGCAATGTTAAAGAGATAGGCCAAAACTCGACGTCGTGTTTCAAAAGTCGACGTCGACTTTTGCCCTATCTCTTAACATTGTAAAAGACGACGCGCGACGCGCGACGGAGAGGGCGACGTCGCCTTTCAAAACGCGACGTCGACTTTTTCCGTCGCGCGTCGCCTTTTGGTTTACAAAAGTGCGCATGTCTGGGGAGCATGTATTCCATATTGTTCACGAGACACAATAAATTATCAAACAAATTATCAATTGAAGTTTGCCACTATACGTTGTACAAACGTATTATATAAAATTCACAATCTTTGTTAACTTTCTTCTTTTATGTAAAGGTGTATGTGTGTTTGTACTGTGATGTGTTGTATTATGGTATATTTCACCGTACTGTATGGTATGGTATTGTTTAGAATTGTATTGTTTGGTAATGTATTGAGTTGTAATATGTTGAATTGTAATATATTGTATTGTAATGTACGGTATTATTTCGCATTTTATTGTATTGTATCGTATCATATAGTCTTGTTCTGTCTCCTATTGTTTCGTTGTATTGTGATTTGGGGTGTTAATTTCGAACGAAAATATATATATATATATGTTCACATCTGCGATTTCCGATCCTTGTAGCTTCTGACCGGTGTTGGTAATTTGGTGAGAATTTACTGCAACAAAGCAAGAATGGCAAGATATTTAACATACATGGAGACTATGTACCACATAATTTATTTGTTTCGCTGTCAGATATGTTATATTGCTGATTAATTTTCGAACACTGGTATCTGTGTTCCACAAAATGCACAACCCTCCATCGCGAGGACAATACGCATCTATTAGCTTGTCAATGTGTTCATATTTCGCCGGACTAATGCGTAAAATAAATTCAAGTTTCCCATAATGAACCAAAAGCTTATTGTAAGTAACAGTTTTGCAGGAGTAACAGTAACCACTGGAAAACAGAGAAAAACTAACTAATAGCTTGTGTAGCTCAAAGGATGTGTGAACCGGCCGAAAACGAAAGTAAAATGACCCCACACCTCACCTTTACTTTGACAGCATATAGTCACTAGTCTAAAATGACAGAAAACAAAGCCTTACTATTAAAAAGGGTTGTATGATTCGAGATAAAATGCAACGTGGCGCGTTTTATCTGGAGACATTCATCAGGATGTCTCCGGAATGTAAGATCTCACAGTTCCATTGAGCTACACAGGCGATTAATTATTTTCCCTCTGTTTTCCAGTCGTTACTGTTAATCCTGCAAAATAGTTACTTACATACGCTTTTATTCATTTTTGGAAACTTGAATTTAATTTACGTATTAGTCAGGCGGAATAGTAACACATTGACAAGCTAATAGATGCGAATTGTCCTCTCGATTGAGGGGTGTGCATTTTGTGGAATACATGCAGTTACCAGTGTTCGAAAATTAATCAGCAAAAAACACATTTCATACAGCGAAACAAATATATTATGTTGTACATAGTCTCCATGCATGCAAAATATCTTGTCATTCTTGCTATCTTGCAGTAAATTCTCACCAAATTACCAACACCGGTCAGGAGCTACAAGAATCGAAAATCACAGCTGTGAACATTATAGTAATACATGCTCCCCCCCAGACATGCGCACTTTTGTAAACCAAAAGGCGACGCGCGACGCGAATGTCCGTCGCGCGTCGACTTTTTAAAAGTCGACGCGCGACGGAAAAAGTCGACGTCGCGTTTTGAAAGGCGACGTCGCCCTCTCCGTCGCGCGTCGACTTTTACAATGTTAGGAGATAGGGCAAAAGTCGACGTCGACTTTTGAAACACGACGTCGAGTTTTGGCCTATCTCTTCAACATTGCAAAAGGCGACGCGCGACGGAGAGGGCGACGTCGTTTTGACGTCGACTTTTCGAATTGGCACAAATAGAACACCATAGTAAACAGAATATCTTTTTGGATCTCGTTTCTGACGTCCCCAGTGGACTATGCTGGCGAGGAAAACATGTACCGTTCCTATCCTGTGAAATTAGGTCAAAATCAGTTTGATCAGTTCATCCCATTCGATTCCGACCTGATAATTTTTTGTCAAATTCGCGACCCAAAAAGAGTGAGTTACCCTAAACCTGTTGACCCAATATTCTCGGTTAAAAATCTCGACCTAATATTCTTCGACTCAATGCCAACACTGCACGTACACCAGATGGATCAAAAATACAGACCGCTCCGTCAATGGGGGGAAATTATTGATACGCCTATTGGAGACAATTTACGTCTTATCCACTGTAATTCCTGGAAATAGGTCCGTGTCAGCGACGGGTGCACGTTTAAAATCAAAGTGCTGGAAAAACCCTAAAGGGTGTCCACAATGATCACACTTATATATAAGAACAATCACTGTGGACAACATTGAATAATTATTTCAACACTCTAGGATTAAGTTTCAACACTTCACTTTTAAGTGTGTATTGACGCGTGACTCACGGTGTACAACTGTGATTCGTATTCTTCTCCAGCCTATATCTACAGCACAGGGCAGAAAGTTAACCATTGCTAACTGGTGTAAACATGGTTAATATGCATCAATTGATGGTTTGAACAATAAACCCGGTCGAAATATTGAGTCAAAATGAATTGCTTGTCATTCTTCGGAGTGCTTACCTTGCTTTACTATGCAAAGCTAGTCAGTGTGAATTCTAATATCCGTCAAATTATCTCACTATTCCAAGGGGGGGGGGGGGGGGGGGGCATTATGCTTAAGTCGAAAATAGTCCAGTTATCCCTGATTAAAAATAGTTCCCATTCTGAGATCATAAGAAAAACATCGGTCGTACCAGCACAAATTTAAGGGAGTAGAGGACGTTCATTCCCCTGCTCTTATGCATCTTCACAAGTCCAGGTAAATCCTAAATCTTCGCAGAGGGTTTACCTGGACATTTTTGGTGATTCGAATGAGTTCTTGAGTCGACGCCTCTATTATACAATCTCGTACATTTCATCCCCGCGCTTGTTTTGAATTTGCATGTCGGTATCCCCAGCCTGCGGTTTTTGCTTTGACTTCCGGTGTCGATTTCCGCTTGACATCAAAGCAGTTTGGCCGGCGATGAAATTGAATCCTGTCGCAGATCATACCTCGCAGCAGATTGGCCTAATCAACTAGCTTAGCGCGTTCACTGATTGGGTTGATTCAGGGGAAACCCCTTGATCTATTTATATCCAGAACTCGTATGGGTAACTAACCAAGCCAGTGTATCGATCCCAACCGATTGATCGATACACTGGCTCGCGAGGATGGCTCTTATGGGGCTACAACATGGTATTTGTCGAATTTTTCAAAACAAGCTGAATTTCCTAACAAAAGCACCCAGACATCTCAAAATGGAATAAAAATCAACAAAAGACACAACACAACCATTTATGCGTTTTACTGCTGGTTCGATAGTGTGATGGGACGGACCAAAAAATTGGCATTTTAAATTCAACGGTTGGAGGGAGCAAAGTGCTCCACTTATTCACTTTCAACAAAAAGAAAACTTCTGAATGGCTAATAAATGGAACCTCCATAATATTCTCCACCGAGTCCCACCCCCTCCTGGAAATAGGACTGAAAAGACTCAGTTTATCAGTTTGGGGTACCGACATTATATCCCCCAGCGACAGTTTCCCCCGCGACATTTTCCCCACCGACATTTTCCCCCACGACATTTTCCCCAGGCGACATTTTCCCCCAGCGACATTTTCCCCACCCTAATATTACGTGCTGTAATAATTACGATCTGCCAACAATCGCAGTCGCGGTCATTTCCTCACCTTGAATTTTTTTTTACGTTTGCACGTAGGAGAGTTCTAGCAATTCAAGAGAGATTACTTTTTAGTTAAACATCGGCAGATGTATGCAAACGTAGGCATAATAAATAAGAATATAGATTATCAATATCAAACACATCTTTAACGAAATGAACAAGATTGGACTTTCAGGTGTATTTTTTATTAGATATAGTAATAATATGTATATTAGCATAAGTACAAGCAAATGTACATGAATGGAAAGTGATCAAAAATTCCCGCTGCATGAAAGCGGTAAAAATTTGATATTATATTATATGATCACTTCATCATCACTGCCGATATATTCCGATAGATTACTAGACATTCGAATTTGAATTGAAAATATTTAATTCATAAAAATTTTATACAAAACTGAACATTAAAATAAAAAATATTTCATTCATAACGATTTAGTCAAAACTGAACTTTCAAAAAATACATTATCTCAGAAAAAAGTATTGAGGAAAATTGACGATATTGCGGTCGGTAGGGCTACATAACACCGTGCCAAGAAATAAATAACAGCCAGAAAACATAACATAAGAGCGTAATATTGATAATCTATTCTTATTTATTTGCTTGAAAAGAAGGCACGTTTGCATACATCTGCCGATGTTTAGCTAAAAAGTAATCTCCCTAGAATTCCTAGAACTCTCCTACGTGCAAACGTAAAAATTCAAGGTGAGGAAATGACCGCGACTGCGATTGTTGGCAGATCGTAATTATTACAGCACGTAATATTAGGGTGGGGAAAATGTCGCTGGGGGACAATGTCGCCTGGCGAAAATGTCGTGGCGGAAAATGTCGGTGGGGAAAATGTCGCGGGGGAAACTGTCGCTGGGGGATAATGTCACGGACTCTATCAGGAGTTTACTTTCTAAGAAAGTATGGTGTCCCCCTGTTTTTATTACATATTTAACAAGCACTATATGGGTTTAGTATTATATAGCAAAATGGGAAAAATTTGACCTTGGGAAGTTTGATTTATTGAGCATCAAAGAAGAAAAAATTCAAATTTCCCTATGTATTCAGTGTTATGGCTTTTAAGTGGTATACATGCATTTGGCTGCCATATTTTTTTAACAAGTATGGTGACCCCCTATTTTTTGTTCATGGATCATCTTCTCTTAACCTGATGAAAAAATCCTGAAATTTAAAAAAACTTCCAACCTCTAGACATGAACGTCCTCTACTCCCTTAAGCGGAGTTTTCTCCTCGGTCCACTGGCGCGAATTCTTTGTCCAAGAATTAAACTGGGAAAGGCGGATTCATATTCCCTCTACAGGAACAATGAAGTTTCGGTGATATTGATATGATTGCGTCTTGAATGCCGCTCACCACGATACCAATTAACATGATTAAGTGCACCTGTCCTGAGATGGGACATAATATCGTACTTTGCGCTGGTCAAGTGTGTTGTCAAGCTTGTTGTTTGCGATCAGCTGTTAGTTATTTGAGGCTGTGACCTAGAGTCGCATGTGCAGGATTAATTGCCCAGACTAACCAAATAGAGCTGTGTTTATACATCAGTATGTAATGTGTACACTGAAGCAGAGTCGCGGATCGCGCTGACCAGTGTCAAGTTGACCTTCACCACTGACGCGTAAATGGTAAATTATTCAGGGTCGTTTGAAATCAAAAGACGCCGGGTGATTTTCACAGTCTCCATCAACCCAAATCATATTAAAGCCGTTCCAAGTCCATGCAGCTACATGTAATAACTGGTAAGTACAAACTGAATCCGCTTGATTAAGAAGGATTAACGAGCATAAATATTCAGAGATAAATGACTGATTTCGATTATTTCCATATCCGACTAATAATTTTACATATTAGGCTTATAAATATGTACGGTTCTGATTAGATCTTTTTTTACATAACTCATAGTTGTGTATAGGCTATAGCCCACGATTAAAAATTCGAAAATTATTTGCTGTAGAATTTGTCGTGATCCAGTGCAGTTGAATGGTTGATAATCAAAAGGAGTACTGAAGCGTAGCAAAATTAAATGTATTGGAGGACGCATCAACACTGCGTTTTTATTATGCATCATATAAATGAAAAACTGGGCTGGAGGGGGAGGGGGAGGGGGAGGACGGCGGTGAAGTAAATTCGAATTAGTCGCTGAAAGATGACGATTTCTGCGTCAATTTAGGTTGATTTATATTCTTTGTACCATTCTCTCAACAAAAAGGCACAAAGCTCAAAGTATGTGCGCGATAATAATATTTTTATTACCGGTACGGGAAATAATACGCTTGCGGCTTAGCTATGAGGGGAGGCGAGTAGGTGCATCGTCCCTTCGAATCTAATTAAAATGATATCCTATCTGCTCCTCCATTTGGATATATCGCTGTAAGCTAGCTCTGGTATAGCCTTGTTCTATACTATGGAACAAGGCTAAACCAGAGCTAGCTGTAAGCCTGTTAGATCCTCCAAATGGGGGAGCAGATAGGATACCATTTTAATTAGATTGCGTCCCTTCATACGTTCATCTAAGCAGATCGAACTGCAGTAGCTATGTGTATGAGCTGTGTAGAGTACAATGAATTGGTATGCATCTCAGCTACATTAGTGCTTAATTAAAACACGAAGAGATGGGGTATTCGATACTGGTATTTATGGAAACGTCCACATATTGAACCATACATGTATGACACAAATTAGGGTGAAAAAAAGTAAGATAGAAAAACTAATCATAAATTGATGAATTATCACAATAAGCCTCAACTGGGTTATCACGTGTTACCAGGCCCGCAATTGGTATGGATTCTCTTGGTGATAATGAACATGTTCAACCTGATTAAAATATACAGAAATTATAAATTGACGAGAGCATTTCGTGGATTTTCATTCTTCTTTCAATCGTACATTGATATAAAGAATATGTGACGACAATACGGGGAAAACTCCCCTGTGTGTAATGTTAATCAAGCTGACATTTTTTTCAATCCAAAACCTGCCAAGTCAGATTTTTATTGAAGTGTACATACTGAAATATCAGCCTCGAAAAAATTGCGGTGCTCCGTTATATAAAAATGGAGATATGATTTATCAAAATGTGCTCCCTGATCTGATTTGGTATTTTTGGGGCATTTACAGTGAGGATTTTCTCTAATAGCAAAAATATGACACCTCAAACCAAAATAATTTTGTCACAGAATATATTGGGAAGTTTGTTCATTGGAAAGAACCAGGAATGGTCTTGGTTTGAGGTGTCATATTTTTGCTACGGGAGAAATCCTCCATGAAAATGCCCCCCAAAATAAGCCGAGGAGCACATTTTGATCAATCATATCTTCTTTTTTATGAAACTGAACATCTCAGTTTTTTTTAAAGGAGATAGTTCAGTATGTAAACTTCAAGAAAAATCTTATTGGCAGGTTTTGAGCGAAAAAAGAAAATCGGTTTTATTACAGTCACACACAAAGGAGTTTTTCTTATGTAAACGTCACATATCCTTTGATATTTATGTTCGAAGAATCACAACAACAAAAAAGTTTTTAATATGCCGTATGCATACGCAAAAAGACAATACCAAACCAGACTGATAAAACAGGATAAAAAAAGCCCTATAAATTTAACACAAGACTATTTTATGGATGTATAAAGTCATATAAATATGAATAAATTCTTTGTAAACAGTTGTATAGGCAACATTCACGTACGAGTTCTTCGCACTGAAGTCTGTCCATTTTAATTAGTCGTCTACTTTAGAGCTCGTAAAAAATCAATAGTTGTTTCCACATATGATTTTCAGTGTGTATAACAAACTGATCTACAAAAAAATTACTACCATTATTCTGTGATATTGATAATATATCACGCTTGAAATAACTTTGTGGTTCTCTCCATATGAAATAAATTTGGTACAGTTTTTTTCTTTAAAGTCGTGAAAGTTGAAAGCAAACAACACAGTTTCAGGGCAAAACTTCGTATCAGTTTGCTACCACGCAACAGTTATGATCTTTTCACAATTTTGGGAATTACAAAACCCCTCGTGGTACAGTTGTATATGACACGTGCAAGCGGTAAACTCCCAACCTGTAACCATTTCGGTCATCTATACGCGGTAAGACTGACCCTGGGATCGTGTGTATCCATTTACAGCCTACTTTCGGCAAGTGCGAGAGGGAATTTCCAGACATCAATACCACGACTTCGTCAGCCAATCAGCTAAAGTCTACCGACGTAACCCCAACGCAACTCGCCATTTTCGAATCATGTGATGCCCTACTTGTTTAAAATTACAGATCTACCACACCTCTTGGGTGATACGAAAGTTATTTATACCTATATATTTTGTAAGCCTAGCCTATATCTGTTTCCCAAGTGGTTTGAAAACCTGTAATTTATCAGATTTCTCGAGTCTGTTCTCTGCCGGATGAAGGCCGAACAGAATCCCGTAATATACCGGATATCGCTCCGCAATAATGGAGACTCACGATTCGCAAGCCATCTTATGGATGGCGAAGTGTACGCAAAATGGGTAAACTCCGCGTGATGAGCAAACACCTGTAAATCGTATAGCGGGTTCCCGACTTTTTCTCTGCTGCGTATCATGATAGCACGTGTTAGCGAACCAGTCTCCTATACGGACTCTGCTGTTACTACTACTGTTATGTTTTTGTCTTGTGTGTAATTGCCTTTGGCCCTCTGTGGCATATCTGTGCAAATAAATGATTCTGATTCTGATTCTGATTCCTATAAATACCTAAAAGACGATGGGAGTTGTCTCCCCTAGCTGTTTATGCTGTGGTGGTGGCGGCTGTGACGTTTCAATTTGCAGCAGTCACTGTCTGGTCTTCGTTTATCTGAATCCGTTTATCACGAAAATGCCGCTGTAAATTTGTCATATTTCGTCATTTTTCTTCCAGCCATCTATTCCCGAACATTTTGAGATGGCGGGTATATATGGACTGGTGAATAGAGAGGTCGTTCGGGTTAAAGTAAAGGTAAGTTTTTCGGGAAAAATTGTCTGTGACAGTGCGTGTGAGCTGGCGGAAAATGGTGGAACAAATCATCAATCAGATCAGCTGTTTAAATATTATGGGAATGTCATTGAATTCACTGATAACAGGAAACAAGGAAGTGACGGCAACAACAACGAATAGCCCACAAAGAAAAGGTACTGATAGCTTCCTGCCAATTTTTACAGGACCACATCATCACATGTCAATCTCAACATAGTCATGTCTTCGTGACAGTGAAACTGAAATCATGACTCTGACAACATTTTGACATGTTACTCTGTTAGAGGGAGCCCTGCCTCAATTTTGACATGATCTTCATACACAAGACTTCTCCGTTCACTCTTCGAATGGACAAGTCAACTTAAGTACAGCGAAGCTACATCGTCACTCCAAGGAACTCTTTCTGTCCGCTGCTTAATTTATTAACAGCCAACATCCAAATCAAGATTCAAACAATTGAATGGTGTAGTCAATTACCGTACCAATGTAGGCAATTTGATTTAGGAGTTAATGACCGCCTTAGTGAATATTATCGTGTAATAATGTTTCGATGTTTAGTTTTAGACCGTCAATCAAAAAACCGATGAGGTCTAAAACTAAACATCGAAACATTATTACACGATAATATTCTCTAAGAAGGTCATTAACTCCATTCTAACATGCACAATGATAAATATTTCCACATTTCATAAGCGGAATGACAAATTTTCTGCAAACTAGTCCCGTTTTGATGCGAGAATTTCGTGACTGGTTTGCAGGCCATGCTCGCGTGTGCTGTCCGTTCACGAGCTGCAGCCGTGTGAACTAAGCCCACTGCGCAATAAAGAGTGCATGAGTGGGTTATTAACAAAATTAACAGTGATGGTGATAATTACTTGAAGTGATAAATGAAGTAGTTTTTGTAATCAGTTCATCAACCTTAAAAAATACAACATTGCATGAAGTTAGCCAGGATTCTATTCATTATAACACAAAAGGTAACATAATTTTGAGCTGTTTCAGTATTTATTAAGCTGGTTTGGAACACTATTTTACTGTGTGTCATTATTTGCACACTCAGATCTGTGGCAAGTCGTTTTGGTATTTATTCGTTTAGTTTTTATATCAAAACTTTAATTTGGTATAAAAAAATCTTTAAAAAAAAGTATATAATTTTTGATTGATAATGTGATGTCTACATGTATGTAGCACTGTAATATCACTCGTCTTTATTGCACCATGTACATCATTAGCGTCCTGTCTGTGTCTTGTGTGCTGTCCTCAGTGTTTTATAGGGTGGATGGAGGGTGTCTGGTTCCATGCTGCTTCAATGATTGCTTCTCTGAAGGAACACAACTGGACTGGGTGGTGCTTGGTTGGTTCGTCGCGATATAGCTGAAATATTGTTGGAAGCGATGTTAAATTCTATTCATTCACTCACCCATTAAAAAAGAATTTTTGATATATAAGAAATAAACGAGTAAATACCAAAATGGCTTTCCATACTGATCCCCATTACTATGTGTGGACTGGAGCCTGCACATGTAGGTCTGGTAGGCTCTATAGATACTCTCATTGCAAGTCTGGAATATGTTATCAGTGGGAGTCTATGCTGGGCTGCCCAAATGACTTCTCAGTGGGGTCAGCCCTGGGCTCATTGTGTAATTTAATACTGTTTGACCTTCAAGCATGTCAAATGGACAGACCATGAAAAGCAAACATGTCTGCAAAAATGGCTGGATTAGAAGATGTTGAAGAAATATGACAGCGATTGATTTTGTCTTTTGTAAAGCTTTCATAAATTTTTGTTTGTTTATACTTATAGACAATTTTTCTCACACTGATTGTTCAGATCACAGGACCCTTGGATAGCAGTTTTTGTAGTAGATAATATGGTGGAATGTGACTTATGTCTCATAATTATGTACCTGTACCCCTAACCCAGACACCAAGTCTATGAGATTACACATTGTAAAAATAGGTACATGTACATGTAGCATACAATTCAGGGCTTGAAATTCAATTTTTACAGATAGATAGATAGATAATTTATTTGCATATTTATGCCCGAGGGCTAAAAGCAATACAATACAAACATATAAGACACAAGTATACCTTGAAAATCTCTACAGTTACATTTCAAGACATAGATACAAATGCAGAAGATTTGTATGGTTATACTAGACCAGTAATCTAACATTACGCAGTAGTAGGCATATGGCCATGTTTAGTCGACAGAAGAGATGTATTAGGCTAACACCCCAAAGACTCATTACGTCATAATTGAGAAGCATTCATAAATAAATTTTGCCACAGAAGTTACAATGGGTTGCGAAATCGCAGACATTAACCAAATAAACATGTCATTTGTGTTGTCCACTACATCGGGGATCATATTGGCAATGCTGTCAAACAGGGCTACTCTCTATCTTAAAACGAGAACATTTGAGTAGGAAGTGTGTTTCATCTTCAACTACCTGACAAGTGGCACATAGCCGTTGTTCCGGCGGGGTATTATTGTACCTTCCCTTTTCAATCTGTAGTTTATGTGCACTCACTCTGAAACGAGTTAGTGCCAAACGGTGATGTCTATTAGGTATTGAAAAGATGGCATATTCTGCTTTTAATTCCTTTTTAAATAGACAGTAAGATTGCAACTTACTGAATTTTGCAATTTGCTCTTTCCACCCCTCGGCAAATATGGATACTAATTTCTCTTTAATAAATCGCAAGAGGTGGTGCCATGGACAATTACTTAAGATATTCATGTTGTCCCAAAAACAAATCTTTTGTCCCAAATTTTATACTAGAAGAAATTCAACTTTTAATCTTCATGTTTGCCTTAAGTTTACTAATACAATGAAGGCCATAGGCTACTCCAAGAAGTGGCATTCATAAATGTAAATTCTGTAGACCACTGGCCTGATATGCAGAACACACAGGGTATGATATAGACAAACAAATTCTAGTTGCCCATCAGCAAGCACGGGCAACCATCACATCCAATTGTATTGCAATTCGGGCAGAATTTGGTTGCCCAAAGGAAATTTAGGTTGCCCTGGGCAACCGGGCAACGTGCTATTTCACACCCTGACACATTTTAAAACCTGCGTGCTGAACCACTGGATGGAAAATGATGCTCCTGGATTTGTATTGAGTTCAAGCCTAATTTCATCGTAAGAGCAAAACAACAATAAATTGTCTGAATTTTATGGCAGAAATCTATTTGGCATGTTTGGTGGAATGTATGATATTGAAAGTGTGTACATGTATGATTTTCAACATGTACCACAATGACATTGCAAGGTACTTTTACTTGTGACACTGCCCTCCAAGGCAACGCCAGAAAATTAAGAGGATGTCGTACCAATGGCTTTGTGATGTTGCCCCTCAGCGTTTGTTTTCCATCCAAAGATGTTGCGAGCATGACTCACAGAGGCATTTGGTGTGGCGGAATAAGCCTATGATATTATAAAAATGTCAACTCAGGGGTTTTTCTAGACACTTTTTTCATCGTGGTAACCACGATGAAAAACAATTACAAATTGAGTTTTTGCAAAATTTTGTAAATTGAGTTTTATTGCCGAAAATTGAGTTTTCTAAAATTTTGAGAATTTACGCGCCGAAGGCGCGCGAAAAATTGAGTTTCTACGAAATAAATTGAGTTTCTGAGTAATCTAAACTGAGTTTCGTCGTCTGTTATCCCGTCCCCCTCCCCCAAAACCCCCGCGAGAAAGAAAAAAAAAAACGTGTGACCAGCCACGCCACTCGAGTCGAGATAAGCACTCAGGATTTGTAACTGATGTGCAGACAGATAACTTGTGTACCTTTATTATTCAATCGTATAGCTCCGATAAGGACGTCTGGTCTTGAACTGTTCTCATTTCAGTCGTATAGGTCCGATAAAGACATTGTCCTGAACGTTTCTCATTTCAAAGCAAATTGTTCGGCGACGTTTTCGACGATCGAACTAGTCCGCCATTTTGATATTTCAAAGTTACGTCCCCTCTTTTTAGTCCACTCGGGAACCACTGCTGTCATACTGCTGTGGCTTATGAGTCTGGTCTCCGAGACACGCTGTCCGTAAATCTCCGGAACCAAGACAACGGGCAAGCATTTTCTCTCTCAGTCAACATTTCACTTGGATGCGTGTGACGTTGAAAGACGTTTCCCCAGAAACAAGAAACGAACAAAACAGACATTCCCCAAAATACAGCTGATGTACCATTTGGGAATAAATACACAAAGTGAGCAAGGCAGATTGGTGTAAAAACAAAAGATCCACACTCTCTCCTGCGCAACTGGGGATCTACATGCGGGGGCATATGCTATAACATACAAAATATACGTTTTTATGAATAATTTTATTTCTGCCCGATGGAAATTTCTGAAACCCCAGTATGTTTTGTAAACAAGTCCCACACCACATACTACAGAATAGGGTGCATATTGAGTTTAATTTGCAATTTTTGGCCATTTATCTGCATTTACCAAGCAGCATTGGATTTTTTTCGTGAAATCCACAAAACTTCACAACCACCATTGTTTTATTTTTTACGTCTCTTATTAACATTTTTATTGCCATTTATTTCTTCATTTCTTTCCTGTCACTTACAAATACCCAGACACTTACAATACTCAACCACCAACTTTGTCAAGGATTGGTTAACTCATGGAAATGGACAAGGGACAATTTTTATTTCTTGACTATAAGTATAGATTTTTTAAACTAAAGTAAGCTATTTGTAGGGAAAATATTTTCACCTTTGACCTATCACAATCCAGAGCTAAAGTACTCTCCCCCACCCCCAAAATAATCGACCAAATGGAACTTCCCGAGATAACTTGGATTTTAAAACTCTCTTGTTTTATTCGCGCTCATTTTTTAATTAAATGAAGCTATCTCTGAGGGAAGTATTTCTACTTAACATCTTTAGCCAAAATATAGCCAAAACAGTTGGATAGCAAACAAACTTGTATGCAGCTATGTATGACACGCAACTTTGCTTGATGAGCTTCATAACATTACTGACATGTTCATTCACGATGAAAAATTGTCGCGAATTTATTTATTGTAAGTGTCCTACTAAAAAGATAAAAAAATTGAGTTTCCAGACTGCATGCGATGAAAAACCCGAAAAAATTGAGTTTTGTTGTTTATTTTGTTTTTGTTGTTTTGAAAAAATTGAGTTTTTCATCTTTTTGAAATTGAGTTATATAAAGGAAAAGTGTCTAAAATAACCCCTGCAACTGTCCTACCTGCCAGAAATCACAACTCTGTAGGATGAACATCATGGTCATGCTTCAAAGAAGATTGAAAAGAAATGAACAAGGAACACCCGCTGAAAGGAAGAACACAATATCATAATGGCAGCAGGCAAAGGAACTACAATGTACATGTAGACCCAAATTAATACTAATTAATATATTGTTCTTATAAATGTTTTTTACTGGGGGTTTTTTTTTGTTTTTTTTTTTATGGAGGAGCAAGTTGTTGATGACAGAAATGGGACAAAAATCTTTTTCTGGCAAAAAAGTAGCTAAAATCTTATCAATTTTGTTCTGTTATCAAAGTATTATTTTATTAACTTTTGTCGTGTTAAAACATTGCCTGTGTTCACTATATGTATACTTTGTGGCCATTTCTTGGCAATTTTTATCACTTTGGGGGGTGGGTGGTAGGGGAATCATTTTGCACAAAATTATAAACAATTATGTAACATAAGATTGTCCAATTACATGTATGATAGGGTTAGAACCAACTTTTTGATAAGCACAAAGGTGTTTGATAGATGGAAATGAGAGAAGAGTTTGTTTTCTGGCAAAAAGTGGCTAAAATCTAATATTTTTTTTTTTACAAATGATCAAAAATTCATACCAAACGATGTTATGGTGTTTAGCGGTGTTTAAATGTCACAAGTGGTCAGTTTGTCATATTCAGGGACACTTTGTTGGACATGTTGGACATGATGTGATAATTAGTCGCACCACAATTATTACCCCCACCTGTCATGCCTGTCCTGCAATACCTGTATACTATTCCTAGAAGAGCTGGCCTTCTTGTTATCACCTGCACTGAAAGCTATAATTGCTCATTTCAAGATTTATAATTCAGGACATGTACATGTATTATGTAAAGAATGCCATTTTGGTGAATGTTTGTCTCCACCAGAAATGTTTGAACATCCAACCTGTCCAAGGTCACTGTTATGTCAAAAATCCTTTGCTAATGTGTGGTTTTAGAAAGAACACAGAACAAACATATGATTAAAGCTATGTAGCTAATGTCCATATTGTGTCATATTCATTAATCCTAAGTGTTAATTATATAGAAATTTGCCAGCCTGTCAGCTGTCCTAGAGTGACTGAACAAATGAACTATAATCTTGTTTGTTTTGTAGAAGTGTGATGGCCTGGTCCAACCAGAGTATAAGAAGTTCAGCGTGGACCCTCAAATCACATCATTTGAGATGTTACAGAACTTACTGGCCAGGGCCTTTAATATCACCAGGTAGGGTAGTGGTCAGGACATTAATTAGTATGCTTGTCACCGACAGGAAATATTGCCTGTTCATACCACACGCAAAAGTACACACGATTTTTATCTTTATGAAGTACCGATATCCAAGTACAATTATTTCCTGCCTTTCACAAAGTAAAGTACATGTCATGCAGGAGTTCCTGATGGTTTTCATATGAACAGTTGCTTTCAAAGCGAGACTGAGAAACATTAGTCTCTAGTTAATGACTTACCGTACATGTAACAATAAATACACCATATGAATTAAGAACACTGATCAGCAATATGGGATTGATATTTTTGGAACATAATGTCTTGCCGGCATCATTGAAAACTGTGATTGGGTGCTAATAATGCTGTTATATAGGCTCCAAATTTTGTCTTTGGATTATGGACGTCGAATTTTTTTTATGGACAACAGCTGAATATTGAACACTGGACTGGATGTTTGTATTCCAATGAAGAAAATGATATATTAACTCGTTTGCATTGAATGGTTTGAGATTTATTCTTCATGTTCTATATATGTACTCTCTCTTGTTACTATTTCAGTGATTTTACGATCAGTTATTTAGCCAAAGGTGACAGCGGCCAGTCTGTGTATCTGAGCATGCTATCAGACTGGGACATGGACGCTTCCTTCCAGACTGCTTCCGACCCCTACCTCAAACTCAAGGTTGACCTACGACCCTTTGACGATGGTATGTATCGGTATGATTTTTTAGAGGAATATATATATTGTCGGTTTTGACAGGGTTCTGTCTCGACAAGGTTCAAAATACTTTAAATTTAAGTATTGGGAACAATGTCAGCATTTTGAGGTTGGTCGGTTTACCTAGGTGTCAGTATTCACAGGTTTCAGGTAGTTTGTAGGGTTGCAGGGTGTAATTATGCTATGTACTGTCTTTCATGGTATATCACCTCTGCAAACTGTGGATTTATTGTTATACCCTATTTCTTCTAATTTTTCGAACAACATTTTTAGACTTAGAAGCAGGAAAAAAACCCATTGTCATGTCAACTGGGGCTAGATACTGTGGCATGGATATGTTATTTGTCCAATGAACTGCAAAGATAGCCAGTGAAATTTGCAGAAAGTTTGCACAATTTCTCTCCACAGTAACCTGAAGTTAAGTTTTACTGCCTGAATAATTAGAAGGAATAGGGTACCGTAAGCTTATATTTGGAGAAAACATAGTTTAAAATATTACAAAAATATCCACATGATCAGAGCTGCTCTGACCCTCCAGCTAAATCAGGGAGGATTCTGATTTCTTTTCAGATTCAGAAATGGGGGAAATAAAATTTATAAAACTTATATATCTGATTCTTAAATATATCAGTTGGATCACTTGATATATGTATTACATGTGACAGGCCTTGATTTTCATGTTTTCAGGGATATCTGATTGGATTCCTTTAAACTCTGTGAATGGGTATCCAAATTGGGAAATAATTTTCTATATTTGATTCTATGGTGGTGTGTTAATTTGTCTTCTAGTAGGTAGACTGCATCATTCATGCAATTGGGACACTGAGAAATCAATTTGTGCCCGTGTTTTTGTTGTTTTTTGTTTTTTTGTTTTTTTTGCAGGTTACTTTTTAACAGGTACATGTAGCTATGGATAATGGTGCATCTGATTATGATTATTTCAAGAGCATCAGCTATCTGGATACCCGTCGAAATGCAAAGCCTGTACATGGGAACTGCACCATCTGTGTTTTTACCATATTAATATGCAACTATAGAAATACATATAAATTGTCTCTCAATCAATTTCCCAAATACGGAAGTAGAAACTTGAATATAGCTACATGTATATGACTGTCTGTTGATGTGCAGTCAGTGTTATCATGGTTATAGAATCTCAAGGGTTCAGGAAGTTTTAATAGCACATTGTGGTCATTGTAGTACTTTTATAAGTGGATGTTGTAACATCTGTCACTGAAGTCTCATGATCTGTCAAACAAAATGTGTATATTGAAATATTCGATGATTCACCGACTGACGTCTTTGATGTCCTAGTTCTTAGAACTTGTATATATGTACCATCCTGACCGTTTTGCCATCCAGCTCAGGTGTGTCACATTTGCATATACATTACATCAGCATCATGAGAAAGCATATACATGTATATGTATTAAATCTAATTTATTCATGGATAATCTGATTGCCCAAAAGGTGTTACAGGTACATTGAATTCTCATTACATTACATGTACAATATGCACACTCAGTGGTATTCGATGTAGATTCAGACTTCATGCAATGGAAGTGTTTCATAGATGTAGATCCATCAATACAAGGAGAACAATTGATTGATTCTACAAACTGATGCCCCACCTGCTAAGTTTCTCGCACAAAACTCCGGGTTATAAATCCCATTTCTTCCCGTGCTTTACTATGGGGAGAACTGGTGATACATGCATGTATCTGGCAGATGGTAAATATGAATAATATCACCATACATGTAATATAGAAAGGATGGACCATTATGCTTACCTACCCTATTGAATATTTTGTAAGCTTTAAACAATATTTCCCCACAGTACTGTAAATCATAGGAAGATGTAATTTTACTGCGCAATCTGCATTGTATCATATCACGCTGTCCAGTCGGTGCGAAAGAGGACGAAGGCATCCGGAGATGCAGCTGATGAGCTGGTATGGCCAGGGCAATATTAACAATCACATTTTAGCAGGATATGTAGGGGGGGGGGGGGCATGGTTTGTGCGCTTTGGCTAACTGTCCAGTAATGAGGATATATTAGCGTCTGCGTTACATGTAAGTAGTGCAGGCAATCAAACTCAAACTTGTGCGTAGTTTAATATAGAACACCAGCGAAGCAACGAACCATTTCACCCGGTGTACATGTACATGGAAGAGGCTTTGCCTGTATCAGTTAAGAAACACAAAGTTCTATGTTGTTCACATACCCAGATATAGGACAAGGAAGAGGCACTTTCTGCAATGACTATTGATGTAATACTAATAATGATATGGTCACGAGAGAGAGAGAGAATTAAGGTTTAACGTCAATTCTCTCTCTCTCTCTCGTGACCATATCATTATTAGTATTACATTAATAGTGATCTGGTCACGAGTCTGCATACAAATTTAATGCTGTGGCTTACTTACTATATTTGTTTTATTTTTTCTTTACGTAGTGTTTCCTTATTGTTCTGACCAGTGAATATCTCATGTTTTGAGCTAATGAGTTCCTGTATAAAAAGACATCTGAAAATTTGTTATCTCCACCCCTCACTATGCTTCAACCCATATGCCCTAACTTTGATGCTTTAGAAAACAAAGGCGCACACAATACCCTATAGCTAGCCAACTCTGGGAGTCTCAGATGTCACCAACCTTCAATATGGAAAGGGAACATAGGGGGACAGATGAACTGAAATAGACAAATTGCTTACATGTATCATGCTTGATGGCATAGTGACATCATCAAGCATGAAGATCAAAATTCTTATACATGTGCATGCACTAAATGCAGACAGACAGATACATATAGCGTAAATTCTCTAATAAGTCGACACAGGATTGCGAAATATCAGGGTGATCAAATTTATTGGAAAGGTAAGTGATACAGTTCAAAATTTCTGGTATCAAAAATATAATTTTCTGGAACTTCCCCGAAAGGAATGGGATGATCAAATTTTAGGTATTATGGTCCCAGGTTTTTTGCATGATCGTATATTGATACATGCAGATTGATTCATTTAATAATTTGAGACATTGCCGTATACATGTGAAATATACATGTACAGGTATGATCTATCAGCTGATTGACAGGTGACAGGTCACAGACGGAGGCCTGATAAACATAGATCTGCTAAATCAGCTGGTGAGCCTCCCATGTTATTAAACCCTCTTGTATGAGTTCAGGGTGATGTTCATGGAGTGGCCCTTTTATGGCCTACATTGTATACCAGTGTTGACCCATGTCTGTATGAAAGTTCAAACCCTATGCACCATGTGACTTGGACAGACAGAAACTTTCATCAGATGCACTACATGTAGCTATTAATATACAACTGACATAAGTGCAGGTGTCCATTTGACACTCTGCCAGTTCTAAATCATTGACAGATAACTTTTTAGGATTGATAAAATGGCTCAAACTGAGTGTCTGCCAAACACCACCAAAATATATTGCTTGGAAATGATCCTATAAACAATGTTAGATTTCTTGGTTACATTCAAATGTGACTGTCATGGATGGTGATTTCCCTACAGCAGAATATTCATTCCAATAATGCAAAGATTCTTCACAATTGGCAACGTTGGTTTCATCTCTCCAATTTTCAAGAATGATGATATTGTTGCTTTTATTTGACAGTACATATTCAAATGTGACATATTAGATTATGTCTCTCTTTCCTACATTGTATGTTAAATTTTTGGTTGAACGTAAGTTTTGGACAATCGGGCTTTAATTAAGAACAATTAATTGACCGATCATTCTTGCTTGACTGGCTAAGCTTCTCACACTAATTTCTTCGTAGTAGAATTTAGTTTCTGCCTATGATTTACCATGGGGAAATATTTTAAACTACACAAGTTTCGTGTTTGTAAAATCATTAGTTAAGTATATTCCCCACAGTAAAAAAAGAGGCAGAAACAAACTTTTACTTTCCAGAAATTTGCAGAAGCCACATAGCAGGTTTATTTCAGGGGGGAGGAGAGCTGGATTTGAGCTGAGATATATGGAGGAAACCTTGAGGAATATAAAGCTTCCATTGTGCTCTCTGATTCATATTATTAGGAACTTCTGGGAACAGGTATATATATCCACACATATGTGTCCATACATGTATGAATATCAATAAAGTAAGGGCTCTAAATGTCACATCAACTGCACATACATGTACTGCAGTAGAAATATCAAGTTATAGGTCAGTGTCTGTCGGGATGTATTTATTGATCCCGCTGATAATTCCCATCACAATATGGGTTTGGTACAGATATACATGTGTGTGCACATGTACCTATACCATACAATTATATTATGCTGATAGCCCGTGGGGTATCCGGGGATTGACCTGGGATGTCATTGTGCACACCGCAGGTCATGGTAAGAATAGGCCTCAGCTCCTCAGACAGCTTGTCGTAAGAGGCGACTGAGGCACCCGTGGGGTTCCCGGGGGTGGAAAGGAATAGGACTCAACGTCGTGATATGACTGAAATATAGTTGAAAGCGACGTTAAATCATATTCACTCGCTCATTATTATCATGCTGATATACATGTACACTGCCAGTGAATTAACATAGATCTACTAATCTCCATTCTCTCTGTTCTTTATATAGATTTTAAAATGGCAGTAGCAGGTCAGTTGATATTGTTCATCATGTTCATAGGGTGTGTGTGCCTGTGTGGTCAGAGGCTGTATGGGGATCGGTTGTCTTCAGTATTTATATTTATTGTACCCCGGTTGAAGTTGCCCTTTCCCCAAGCTCCTGATCTGTCTGACTCTTCATGCGTGCCTTTTCATTTCATATAATAAACTGAATCATAATTCACTGGGTTGGGCTCACATTGTTAGAAATAGATTTATTTATTACTACTCCGAAAGAAATAGCTTATTAGGTGGAAGAAAATCATCATTGATACAGACATAATCCACATAGGAATTCTTAGCTGTCAGAGGTAAGAAACGTCGTTACACACATGACATCATGCACACATGACATCATGCACACATGACATCATGCCGAGGTGAGGCAATGAGCCATTCATGGGAATGCTGAATTTATGAATTTTTAACCTTCGGTCGATGATGTCTTTTATTTGCTGATGCCTATCTAACTTTAGGACTAATATCTTTCGGTTTAAGCATCTATCAAATCTAGTTTTCAATTTTTGTGATGTCAGTTTAAGAGCCCTTTTCGAAGCCAAACCGCGGTATGTCATCATGTGGTCAAAGATGTCATTTTTTGCCTCTCATGCCTAAAGAGTCCAATCTCACGACCAGCCTGAGAAAGCGTTGCTTGCAAATAATTTCATGATTGATGTGATAGAATTAATTGGATATTTGATTAGGCAAGTCTTAATTGGCAACAGGCCAGGTGCGAAAGGGCAGAAATGATAACTACCTATCTCCCCTACTATTATTAATTCACGAGTCCAAGTTTGCTGCATGAGGTTGGTACAGTGGTGAGATACAAATTGGATCGCTAAATAATAGCAATAACAATCAAAGCTGATGAAATCCAAGTACATGTACCAGGTTAGAGCGATCCTACTCTCTAAAATGAAGGTAAAAAAAGGTCGTTCTTGCTCAATAACTTTTGATTTCTTCTAAATCAATGCATCAAAATTTCAGGCGCATTGATTTATCTACATGTATTGTTCCGTGTCATAAAATTAATTTGCCATGTGAAGAACCAGCCAATGTTGTTTAAACAGCGCGAAGGATGTTTGGCCTATTATTATGCAAATTAGATAGATGACAATTTACTTTTTTACTACCATTTAATGCGGATAGATCTGTCTGTATGCGCCTCAAGACGATTTTGCTGAATTCATTATGTGAACTGATTTATTGAGCGAAAATGACTTTGTACATGTACAGTACAAGGCAGAAATATCTTGATGCTAAGCGAGTTAAAAAAATCATTTTCGCGACAATAATTTATTAATCTCAATCGGAAAACGCGCCTCAATCGCGCAAAAACAAAAGCATAATCGCGACTGAGACGCGTCGACCGCTCGCCATCACTGCTACCATCGGCCACTTTAACACACTGACGCGTTTACAGAAAACAGTCGGGTCGAAAGCGCGTCTTCCGAAATTTACAGTCGCGACTCCTTCAATAAACTAGCGCGAGTCAGTCTCGATTACTTCGCGTTCTACTCGCGTTTAGCATCAAGATATTTCTGCCTTGTACTGTACCTCAATTTTAAAGAGCGGGATTCCCCTAACCTGTGTATGTAGATGCTGCCCCCTGAATATTTATAAGTTGATAAAATGGTGCTGATAAATATGTATCTCCTGAAAATGGTAGCCCTGATCATGCTCAAGTGGATAAAAGTTATGCCTGTCAGAAGAGCAATGGTGTTGATAAAATTGAAAAGATACATGTAGTGCAATGAACATGTATCTATCAACAATTTTGACAAGAGGTATTATACATGTATATCTTTGAAAAACAATAACGTTGCTAAATAACTATGGACAAGCAACAATGTAAATACAAGATAATGGAATATACTGTGAACATGATAAAGCAATAATGTTGATATATGTATTATACAAAATGATCTTAAAACGCAACAATGTTTAGCAGGAATACATGTATCTTGGAAAGCGAAAATGTAGATACAATTTAATACATGGCAGCGTGACTAACTTCACGGGACCTACATGTATGAAGTAGAGTAAGCATCAGGACTCCGACATGCGCTGAACTCCTGGAAATCCCCCGCCCCAAGTTGAAATCCTGAGTATATGAAGATGGGCACCAGTGAGAAATTTTCATCAAAAGTAGGTCAGCTCAGAACTTGCTGGTAACAGTCCCTTAATGCACCTTCATGCAGAAAATCAAGGTTCTAATGTCAACGGTCCTGACGAAATGATTCAGCTGGACTCACTCACTCACTACCGGACAATTTGCAGATGGTAGCCTACTTCGTAGGGAAAATGGTATTGCATCTTTTCACATGCTTGCCAAGAGAAAATGTCATTCTGAATGGTTTCTTTTTGTGTAAAATCAAAGAGTTTAATGTAGGCAGAGATTACACACCCTAATTTAAATCCTAGCCTGATTTGTCCAGTTACATATCTTTGAATAAACTTTATTTCGAGCAGTTGAGTTCCTTTGGTTGGGGGAGTGGGGGGGACTTAGAAACACCGGGCATCCGTAATTCCTTTATTCCGTAACTTCGTTATTCATTAATTCCGTAATTGCGTTATACATTTCTTGTTCGATCAGTAACTGGAAGACCGATGAACCGATCGACTTCAAACTTGCAGTGTCTTAACATCGGTGAGAGGACAGTTGGGATTGCTTTTCAGTTACCGTCGTAATCCAAGATGGCCGCAATCAGCGATCTTGGATTGTCAGCAATTGGATCCTCACACATTTCTTGTCCGACCAATAACTTGATAACTTTGAACCGATCTACTTCAAACTTGGAGAGTGCCTTGACATTGGTGAGAGAACAGTTGGGATTGCTTTTCATTTGCCTGTGTAATCCAAGATGGCCACCATCAGCCATCTTGCATTGTGGGATCTTTACACATTTTTTTGTATGACCTACAACTAGAGAACATTCAACCGATTGTTTTGAAACTTGCAGAGTGCCTTGACATCGGTGAGAGGACAGTTGGGATTGCTTTTAGTTTTAGGTTACCTGCATAATCCAAGATGGCGGTCATCAGCCATATTGCATTGTCGGATCTTGTCTAACTAAAAACTCAAACTATTGAACCAATTGACTTCAAATTTGGAGTGTCTTGACATCGGTAAGAGGACGGTTGACATGCTTTTCAGTTACCTGTGTACTTCCAGATGACTGCCAGCCATCTTGGAATTCAGCAGTTTGATCTTGTACGGACATACTCTAGTTACCATGGTTACAGGTGGCACACATCTTTTATTATTTCCTCAACTGTGTTTCTTTTCTAATTGAACCCTTGAACCGATCGACTTCAAACTTGCATTAGCGTATTGTTGTAATAATACATACTTGTGGAATTTAAATTCGGGTGTTGAATATTGGTGGAAGAACTGGGGCGACGGTAAAGGGACGATTGGTGTCTGGAAAAGATGATTGTAGAAAAGGTTAATAGCAACATGTATGGGTCCTATAGTGAAGAGTAATAGATGTAAAAGTCGTCATTCACATACCTATATTATCATATACACGCCTAAACAAATTGCATAACCTTTTTCTGATGGGTGTAGATACTAAAAATATATATATATATATTTGTATTATAAAATAATGATGTGGGTATGCTCATGAAGCGTAACTGTTGTGGTAATGGTATGTTAAATTCTTTCTATTCGCAGAACTTAAGATACATGTACTGTTCGGCCAGTTCTTCAGATAGCATATATCGAGGGTAATGCTCTGTTTGATGATCTACCTCCCAGTTGTAAGACTATCCAGACTATATTACACACACATGATTCTTTTAACGAGCATTCATAATCACGTTAGTTCTCTTGAATTACTCTACTGGTGGGGCTTGTAATGTGCAAAATATATCAAATTTTCTGTCGCTATCAATATTTATGTATCGATACTTATTGCATGGGATTCATTTTCTTTGTTCTAGGGCTTGATGACTGGGACATAATTGCCCCTGTGGACATTCCACATCACAGATTCAGCAGTCTGATAGAGAAGAGCTCTTTACTTAACTCCATAACTGGCACTATCAGCAGTGGAGTGGAAAAGACAGTTACGCAGATGCAGAAAGTTATGGGTAAGCAGATTTGCATTTTATTGTCCCCACCTATAAGCCGTCTTATAAGCCCTGTTCGAGTGGTCTAAAGCATTATGCTGGTGATCGCAAGCCTTACACCACTGAACCGGCATGGGTTTGAGCCCAGCTGTTACTTGCCGACGGAGGGTGGTTCTTTCCGGGTACTCCGGCTTCCTCCACCATTCAAACTGACTGACTGAGTGTGGCATTAAACGAATTCCTCATTATCAAACACCTCAGTAAAGTGAGAATTCGGATATAGTGCTACCAATGTCTCTTTTCAATGTCCCCCAAAAAATGAAAATGTAAAACCCTATGTTAGCTAGAGCTGGTGAAGTCATGTGGAATGCTCCTTCTCCTCCAGACTAGTTATTTTGTTCAACTTTTTTATACGCCCGCCAAAAAGGCAGACGTATTATGTGACGGCGGTTTCCGTCCGTCTGTCCGTGTGTCCGTCCGTCCGTGCGTCCGTCCCCCGTGTCCGGTCTATATCTGGAACACTTTTCTATTTACAGTTCCAATTTTTGGTGAGTGGATACCCTACGGGGAGACGATGTGTCGCGTACAAAAATGAAGGTCGAGGTCAGAGGTGAAAGGTCACTGCCCTGAAAAACAGGAAATCACTGAAGTGTTCGTGTCCGGTCTATATCTCTGAATGTTTTCTATCCACAGTTGCAATTTTTTGTGAGTGGATACACCCGGTGGAGACGATGTGTCGCGTACCGAAATTCAGGTCGAGGTCAGAGGTCAAAGGTCACTGTTGCCTAAAATCAGGAAATCATTGATCATTGATAGTTTTCTATCTACAGTTCTAATTGTTGGTGAGTGGATGCCCTAGGGGGAGACGATGTGTTGCATACCAAATGTAGGTCAAGGTCAAAGGTCAGTGGTACCGAAAAATCAGGAAATCATTAAAAACTTCTAATTTTTTTGTGAGTGGATTCAATAGGGGGAAATGATGTGTTGTATACCAAACATTGGGTCAAGGTCAAAGGTCACTGTCCTCAAAATTAGGAAATTATTAAAAATAATTTGTTTTTTGTGTCAGCTGATACATTAGGGGGACACGATGTGTCACATACCAAAATGTAGGTCAAGGTCACTGTGACCCCAAAATCATGAAATTGTTAAAAATCGTGATTTTTTTGTGTCCATTGATATATTAAGGGGAGACGATTTTGTCATGTACCAAAATTCAGGTCAAGGTTAATAGTCCAGGTCACTGACCCCAGAATCAAGACATTTTTAAAAATTACTTTTTTGTGTCAGTAGATATATTAGGGGGACATGATGTGTCACGTACCAAAATGTAGGTCAAGGCCGAAAGTTAAGGTCACTGTGACCCCCAAAATTATGAAATTGTTAAAAACCATGATTTTTTGTGTCCATTGATACACTGAGGATAGACGATGTGTCATGTACCAAAATTCAGGTCAAGGTCAAAGGTCAAGGTCACTGTCACCCCAAAATCAGGAAATCATCAAAAATAACTTTTTTCTCCCAGTAGATACATTAGAGGGACAAAATGTGGGTCAAAGGTCAAGGTCACTGTGATCCCAAAATCAAGAAATCATTAAAAGTCACAGTTTCATATGCCTGTCGAAGACGAGGTCGTGTATGTGATATCTCTAGTTTCAAGGTATGATTGGTACCAAACTTTGAGTATACCATACTCGCATGGCGAAGAGAAGCCATACATTTTGAGATCAATTTGTCAAAGGTCAAGGTCACACAGTCCCCCAAAACTGAATCAAGTTTTCAGAGTTCTCTCCCCTACATGTTTATGGCATTTGTCCTGTGGAGTTTGAAACAGCTACAATTTAGTTAAAATATTGTGAAATAAAAACCATACATTTACTAATTCGATGGGGAGAGGGGTCCTTGATGAACTTCATAACTGTTTATTAACTCAAGAACAAAGGTTTACTCCATCACTTTCTTCTTCCTTCATGAAAAGTTCTCTCGGCTGAAAGGAATCCATTTGCAGGAAAACTACTATTCTCCTGTGTTTGACTATTCTCGATTTCAGTGTGAGATTTGTGAGCTCTCGGCTCTTGCTTCAAGGTCAACTAGTTACCAAAAGTTAACCCCATTTTAGTTAATCATTCAAAGATCTGATATTATAGGTTACATTCTCAGAAGCACAAAATTGTAGACCTTTCTCTGGATTGCTAGCTACCAATTGGAATCAAGGCTATTAAACCACCTTGAAATTTGGACCAATGTAATTCCAGATATACGGGCGTATATTGAAGCCCCTTGGGCTCTTGTTAATAAATGTACTAATTTATCGTAAATCCTCTCAAGATAATTATGGGGTCTCACACAATTCGCATACCCAATCAGATCAGAATCAGAAAATCACAATTTTTCATGAGTCCATGATATAGGAGGGCAAGTTGATGTCTCGCAAAGCAATATTGAGGTCAAAGGTCAATGTCACTTTGGCCCAGAAATGAGGAAATAGTTGAAAAACCAAATATTTTTTTAAGTGGATACCTATGGGGAACAATAAGGTACTAAAATTGAGGTAAAAACAGGTTGGTGGTTAACATCGCTGTGGCTCCCAAAACCTTGAAAACTATGAAATTTGTTGAACCAAATAGAGCGCAAAGATGTGGACTGATCAAACAGGAATACCTCAAGCTTAAAGGTTATACAAAATGATCTAAAAATCTGCTACTTTTTTGTGCTAAATTGTTGTAGAGGTGATTATATAGACTTGTTTTACATTTTTGTATGTTTTCAAACTGCCCAAGGTTGGAAATAGCAGCAATAAAGTGCGACAATTTCACGCCCCTTTCAAAACGGCGAAAGCTGTGACCGCTTGACCTGTGACGTCACAACCTGATTACGATTTCGCTGAAATGCCTGTTGTGACGTCAAAATGTCAGTGACATCACGCTAGAACTCCCACAGTTGGGTGAATCTTTCGTAACAACACCCGACGTCATAGGCTATGACGTTTACGGCGCAATCGTAATCAGGTTGTGACGTCATGCACCAGAGGTCATGGCTCCAATTGATACGTTTTCTCCCACGTGTGTGTTATTCGTGTTCTAAAACCCACTTCGACGACATTATTCAAGAAAAAAATACTAATTTGTTGTTTGGAACACTACTGGGTATGTTTTAATGCAAAGTAGTATAGAGTCATTTGGTATAACCTTTAAGTCAAACAAGAAACATATTCAGGTCGAAAGATCAATGCTCAGGGTCACGATCACTATGACCAAAAATCATATTTGATGCGGATGGATTAGTGGGGAGTGATGTCAGTTACCAAGACTAAGATTATTAAAGGTTAAAGGTTGTGCCATGCCATCGCCCCTGCTTTAACCAATCTTGATCTCGGCCACTCTTTCATGCGATGACTTCAACTGGCATTCCCATTTTCAAAATTAATGAATTTAACTGTTCCTCCTCATTGGAAACAAGTTTTCACGACTGCTTATCTTTTCAGGATTGAAATCTGAGGACAGTGCTATTTACAAACCAGTGAAACCTCCCATGACAGATTCGGAATTCCATCATTACCTGGATTCGGATGGGCGCCTAGTGAGACCCGAGGAATTCCGTCTCAGCATATATCAGGGTGGGGTTGAGCCGGCCCTTCGCAGAGTTGTATGGAGGCACATGCTGAACATTTTCCCGGAAAACCTGACGGGCAGGGAAAGGTTTGACTACATCAAGAGCAAGGAGCGGGAGTACTACAAAATCAGGGATGAGTGGAAAACCCGCTTCAGCAATGGGGATATTAATGAAGAGCTTAGATTTGTCACATCTATGGTCAAGAAGGATGTTCTTAGGACAGACAGAACTCACAAATTCTACGCAGGTTCCGATGAGAATAAGAACGTCGTTTCTCTGTTTCACATTCTGGTGACATACGCCATCACTCATCCAGAGATTTCTTACTGTCAGGGAATGAGTGACCTCGCTTCGCCACTTCTCGTCATTCAGAAAGACGAGGCACAGGCGTATTTGTGTTTCTGTGGCGTGATGCGCCGCCTTAAACATAACTTCACGAGTGACGGAACTGCTATCACCAACAAGCTGCAGCATCTGCAAGACCTTTTGCAGATCCATGATCCCGTGTTCTTCGTTTACCTTAGGGACTGTAGTGCTCAGGACTTGTTCTTTTGTTATCGATGGCTCTTGTTGGAAGTGAAACGCGAGTTCCCATTTGAAGATGCCCTGTACATGTTGGAGGTCATGTGGAGCACGTTGCCCCCAGAACCACCGGAGTACGATCTCCCACTCACTGATGTCGGGTATTCACCTGTGATTCTCTCACCCTCTCCAGTTTCTCCACCATTTTCTAGCAAAAAGTCTGTTTACGCCAAGCTACTGGCGATGCGAAGGCAGACATCTATTGCAAAGAGCAAACCCAATAAGACGTTGAAACAGAAGAATGAGATTTCACAGCTTCTGGGAGATAACTCTGTCAACAACAATTCTGAGGTATCCCAGAACGATCTGTCCCCCGGTGACGAGGACAAGTACATTACGGCGACCCTTGATGACTTCCCTGTAGGCGAAGATCCTATGACCAAGTCACTACGAGCTAAGTCCACGAGCATTGACATGTCTCTAGAACCTGCCGGCTTGCTTCCTAAACAAAATGGCTTTGAAGAGAGCATTGAGGAGGCATGTCCTGCATGTCAAGAC
The DNA here is from genome assembly GCA_036873755.1 of Hanleya hanleyi. Taxonomy (NCBI): domain Eukaryota; kingdom Metazoa; phylum Mollusca; class Polyplacophora; order Lepidopleurida; family Hanleyidae; genus Hanleya; species Hanleya hanleyi. Next base: position 170,634 of record JAVTVY010043505.1, on the reverse strand, counting down.
GACACGATTGTGCAAGCTCTTCCCAGTGAGCTGGATGATAATCATTATGGGAGAGATGCTATCGAGGATAAAAATGAGGATGACAATACCGAAAATGTCGATGAACCAGATAGCTGTAATGGCAATGAAGAAGAGGACTGTACTGAAGAAATAGTGAACGGTGATAATGATCACGACAATCGTGCCCCAAAATCGATAACAAATCAGTCGTCGGGACCAGCGGCATCTGTCCGGCCCAGAAAGCATGCTCATTTGGCTAGGAAGAGGCCGGAAAAGATTATCCTTCCACCGCAGCCAGTATTGCAGGAGGTGGCTCTTGATGCAGGGACAATCGAGAATACCTCTAGGTGTGCAGAGAATGGTATCCCTTCCGTCAGGATAGACCATTGTCCGAATGGTGAGGATGCTTCCGCCGGAGATAGTGAAGATCAAGATAGTATTGGGAGCATGAAACCAGTAGGAAGTACATGTAGGGAAAATGGGCCCATCCCAGCCTTGAACAAGTTAAAAGAATCTGGTGGGCTACATATTTCTGACTGTGTAGAAGCCTCGGAGCTGATGACGCCCGAGTCTCCGGACCGGTCATCAATGGAGTTTGTACGGATAACTGAAAGGGTGCCAACATTACCGCCACCACTAGAGTTTGGCAGTGGCAATCCCTTCCTGATGTTTGTTTGTGTCAGTCTTCTCTTACAACACCGCGACCACATTCTGAGAAACCGCATGGACTATGATGAGCTTGCCATGCATTTCGACAAGATGGTCCGAAAGCACAATGTATATAGAGTCCTATACCAGGCTCGCTCTCTGTATTCGGAGTACTTGCGCGAACAACAGAAACTGCTTCTACAGCGAGATCAGGAGGCTACAGATCCAGAAATACCTGACTTCAGTGTGTAATCGTTACTAATCTGGAGATTGTAGTTGCCAAACTTAGAGTAGTCCTTTCCTGTGGTCTCGCCGTTACATGTGTGCGTACTGGTTCCTCAGTTCTGTCCAGTCAGATATATATGCATGAATTCAACACCTGAACATAGGGAAGCAAACACGATACATGTCTTGTTAGAATAGTTAAATGGGCATGATCAGTACTGGTGCCATGGTAGTCTAATGATGTTGTTGTAACAGGATTGTTGTCGCCCCTGGAAAAGTTCCAATACATGTATCTCGAGATTAACAAGTCCCAACCAAGTGAAACTCTGTAGATACATGTACATGTATGTAATATTAGGCTGATGCAAATATACAAACTGGTCAAAAAGTATTTGTATAAAAATACGGTAAAAATCTTTTGTGAATTTTCAATTTTCGGTTCACATTGTGTTGAAGAACATGTGATGCTCGCTTCTATTACATGACCTGGAACAAGAAAGATGTCGCAGTCCATAGAGCCTCACTTTTGTGTACAATATGGCAGTGTCATACAGCCACTGTTCACGAAGTGAACACAACCCAAATGATAATATGAAATAGATTATTTCCATGGAACACCTCATTTTCATGAAGCATTTATATTGTGCAAATTCCTGAGGTGAAAAAGATGACGTTGAGGAGCCTTCATCTCTAACAAATTTTTGTAAACATATTTTCATGCAAATATTTCACCAGTGAAACCTAGAACTGCATTATATTGCATCTAGAATCTTTACATGTAGCCTAGATTGAAAATGCGCAAAATTGCAGTTGGGATTTTGTTAATTCCAAGATATAGAAACTAGGGTGACAACAGTCTGAGACAACAACAACAACATGGCACTACCGATGCCCCTTAATTAGAGGCTGAAAATCAAGACTACTCAATACATTCATACATTTGGTGCTCTTCAAATGGATTTTGTGCTCAGATTGAACACCTAGTACACCTGACCTGGATACAGAGGTGTTGCTATGGACCTGTATAAACCTGTGATAGTTGTGTGAAATGTTATCTTTTCCAGTTGGAAATGTACCCAAATTCTGTGAAATACATTTAGGTGAAAGGGACATCATGTACACCATGATGGTATCTCCTATTTTCCAGGTTATTCGTGTGAACTATGTCTATGACCTATGGTCGTCAAATTACATGGCGGATTTTGTGGTGTAGTTGTACATGTAGATAGTTCTACATGTAGATGTACAGTTATTATTGTGGGTTACACTACAACAACCGATAATGATACAATGACCAGTTTGTACACCATATTGCAATGGAATTGCTCCAAGCTTTTGGAAATATACTTATTTCATTTGCGAGGATAATGGAAATGTAAGAGAAGCAGGTCATAGAATTGGTAATTGAACACCAATTGTATATTATTTATACCGGTACTAATCTTTCATTTTCCATTTATCCTTGAGAAGGTTATTGTCGTCATTTGTGCCATTTCTGGTTTACAAGTTCATGTAGTGTCAATATATAGGCTAATCCAAGAAGCTTTTCTATTTAATTGTGTGAAAAGTGGAAAATTCAGCTTAGTTTCCAGTCAGATGGGTAATTCAAACAGAAAGCAGGACTGGCATGCGATGACTGGGAGATGGGCAATGAGTCGGTGTAGGACCACTCGCTAAAGATAATTGACAGTCTTTTGTCCAGGATATTAGCTTTTCTGTGGGAGGTCTTACATCAAATCCTTGCTGGGAGATGTCAGTTTTCTGACAGGAATAACCCTCAATGCACATGGTATCTTCATAAGTGAGTTTGGTCAGGATGTTCACGGAAAGTGAAACTACATGTAAAGTTTATTAAACCTGTTAAAGGTGGATTCATGAAATACGGTACGGTAAACCCTCTAATAATTCAATCACAGGAAGTGAAATTTCCCACCATCAAATCTGGGGGTGATCAAATTTATTAGAACAGTAAGTTAACAAAAATGGTCCAAAAGCATACAGATAATCCATTATTTCTGTGTTATTTTAATGATTTTAGAGGGTGATGAGATTTATTGGACTCCACCGTATATTGGGAGTGATTGAATTTTGATAGGGTGATTGAATTTTGATAGGGTGATTGAATTATTAGAGGAATTACATGTACTGTAAATCTTGTACATGTACATAAAATGAATTAAATCCTGTTGATGTTGTATATAATGATAATCATAGTTATACTGAATCATATTGTTTGTTATTTTGTTAATCAATATATTGAAATATTTGACAATTGATTATCTAGAGATGTTAGAGCTAAATCACTGTAAATGTTTCTGTTTGTTAAATTCTTCAGGTTGCATGTCAGGTGACATGTGTTTTCAGTATTTGTACACCCTCATGACCCTCAACCAAAGATCATATTTGTTATCATTTGAGACGAGGGAGTTTAATGTATATTGGAATATTGCATTGGTCTTATCGATTAATTTTTACTCACTTATAATGTACGCTGTGGCTCTTGCAGTAATATCCCTTGGACCTGTTGAATGGGTCTGGGTTGAACAGTGGTGTAACTTACAACTTGCCCATTCGCCCAGGGCAAGTTGGCAACCAATATCTGCTAGGGTCAAGTGAAATTGAATTTGTACTTGCCTGCCAAGTGGATTTGGTTCCAATGAATTCATTGTAACGTCCAATCTTTTACCATGAACTCCTATCGATTGGAGAAATATCTCCCTAGTATAATCCGTGGCGTGTCCTACTCCTCCTCCTACTCTGCTTTACTCCTACTATGCCAGGAAGGCAAGAGACATGTGGGTTTCACTTCTTAATCCGTGGCGTGTCCGACTCCTCCTACTTCATGAGATCCCTTGGTCACCCTACAGTAGAATGGGTCGACTGCGCATGCGTGATGAGTAGTATAGAAAGGGCACAGCGGGTCGCATAGGTGTGGCACGGGATAGGGTGGGGCGAGAGACCCTACAGTAGAATGGGTCGACTGCGCATGTGCGATGAGTAGTGCGCGATGAGTAGTATAGAAAGGGCACGCAATCTCCCTATTTTATTTAATCACTGCAGCTTCTTTGGGTGTTCCTGCCTGGTTGGTTCTGATTTACGTCATGTCCGTTCAAACAATCCGTGGCGTGTCCTTCTCCTCCTCCTACTCCTCCTCCACTTTACTCATACTATTAAAGAAGCCAGCCAGGAAGGCATGAGACCTGTGGGTTTCACTTCTTAATTCGTGGCGTGTCCGACTCCGACTCCTCCTACTTCATGAGATGCCTTGGTCACCCTACAGTAGAATGGGTCGACTGCGCATGCGTGATGAGTAGTACAGAAAGGGCACAGCGGGTCGCATAGGTGTGACGGGGTCAATATATCTATTATTTAATCACTGCGGCTTCTTTGGGTGTTCCTGCCTGGTTGGTTCTGATTTACGTCATGTCCGTGGCGTGTCCTTCTCCTCCTACTCCTCCTCCTACTCCGCTTTACTCATACTATTAAAGAAGCCAGCCAGGAAGGCATGAGACATGTGGGTTTCACTTCTTAATCCGTGGCGTGTCCGACTCCGACTCCTCCTACTTCATGAGATCCCTTGGTCACCCTACAGTAGAATGGGTCGACTGCGCATGCGTGATGAGTAGTATAGAAAGGGCACAGCGGGTCGCATAGGTGTGGCACGGGATAGGGTGGGGCGAGAGACCTGGGGTTTTCACTACCTGAGATTCCATGGGCCAGGCTTGCACCCTACAGTAGAATGGGTCGACTGCGCATGTGCGATGAGTAGTGCGCGATGAGTAGTATAGAAAGGGCACGCAATCTCCCTATTTTGTTTATTCACTGCGGCTTCTTTGGGTGTTCCTGCCTGGTTGGTTCTGATTTACGTCACATGGTAGGGATATTCATGTCCGTTCAAACACCTGGCTAACCTATAGATATAGAATATATGAGGGTCGGCTCAGATCCCCTGGGGTGGGGACATACTCCTGAGGGCGATGGGTGGGTTCAATGAAAGCTCGTCTTTCAAATTGTGCATCTGACCCAAATATCTATCCCCGTCATATCTGCCTTAGCCAGGTTAGAGATGAAGCTTACGACAGAGCAAAGTGGCAAAGAGGATTTGTCACAATAGAATATTTTAACGAGGCTCCTTGTTAATATTGTGGTCACCGTGTGAGGGCAACCAGATCTGTCAGGGCAACCAGTATAACGTTTTTGCTTGCCCTGATGGCAACCACCTGCAAAACAGTTTAACCTTTTTGCTTGTGCTGATGGCAACCACCTGCAAAAGTTTTTTGCTTGTGCTGATGGCAACCACCTGCAAAAGTTAAGTTACACCACTGGTTGGAGTGTAGATTTGTGGAGTGTAGTGTATAGATTTTGCCTCAGTTTGGTGGGATTTCAGGTGAGCAGCCTCAAATGTTATATTCTGATTGTTGGTTCATAAATGTTTCATTAATCTTACCACTTATTTGATTGGATGGACAAATTAAGTACTTATAATTAGTTGTAATGAATCACAGAGTTGTAAAGATGTCCATCATTCTATGTATTATTTGCAGTATTCTTCACTGATCTCAGTTTGTGTTTTCTGAACATATACATGTATAATGTCAAATGTCTGCATATAGTGCTTTTGTCCAGAAATTGTTTGACTGAATTCGATCCGATAGATGTGAATATTATGTTAAAGGTGCATCATTTGAGTTGCAAGTTCAACTTTGCATCAATCATGTATCATTTTTTTTATGAAGATATTCTCGTAAACACAGGAATGTGAACATGTTCATCTCCGGAAAATGAATTTAATGCATTTCTTTACCATTGTTCTGATTGATGCTCCACAAGCTAGTTCTGGAGACACACAAACAACAATTGACAACAATCATGTTCACTGACAAAAAAAAACTTTCTCAGCAAGACCAGTCACTGTCGGGTTCAGATTCATTTTTAATACTTTTGCCCAATTTCAACTTTGCATGCATGATGTCAACTTAGTGATGTGTTAAATGTAAAGAAGTTCATCAAACGAAATGCTTCCTATTTCTGATAATAAACTTTATACATGTTCCTCTCTGTATATTAGGACTAGTACAATGCTCTATTGGGATAAATGTAGGAGGCAAGAACAGAATTTTCTCCTATTGCATTTATAATACGTCGATTCCTGAAACACATGCTTTTGTAGTCCATAAGTGCCATGCCAAGATCACAGGGTCTTCTCACTTTAATCCTCAGACAATGCTGTCTTGCCTCGGTGTCTGCGACACTGGTACACAACACCTGGGCCACCGTGTGGGCGGGTTGTTCTCGTGATCTCTTCCCTATGTTTATAACATGGAGCGAGTTTTTCAACTATTGATAACTGTTGTAAATATGATATGGATAAAATATTCCTACTGTTCCAAGAAAGGACCAATAAGCTTACATCTATGATGATTTTGGCTACTTCAGGTCGAAAATATACCATTGATTAAAAATATATTCTGGGGTAAAGACAAATGAAAGCGCTTGGATTGACAAACCATGTGCAGCTCAAGGGGTCAGCCAGGTGTTTGTGCACTGCCCGCTGCCATCGAGGCCAGACCACAATGTCCAGGGATTAACTAGTGGGAATTGTCCATTCGAAATACAGCATTTAAGTTTTCTTCTTCTTTTCGCATAAAATGACACACAGAATTCTGTTAAAATTAAACAACTCTAAGGATTTTATTAGGTTCCCCAAACAAGACCAGGCTGAGGTTATCATACAGGTGCCTACAATGTATCAATAGCTGTATGCAGATGTTCTTACAACAATATTTTTTCAATATATTGGCAATTGTTGCGGTTTTTTTCTTCAGTTTTATACATTTGATAATGCAGCTAAGCATGCTTCATGTATTTATTTTACTGCATATATGTATTGAGCACAGAATATTGCAGTATTTGTGTCCATAGTGTTTCGTGCAATATCCGAGATAAATCTTCAGAATATTCTACACTTTTTTGGTTCGTTTCAACAATTTTTTTTCCGAAGATTGTGACCATCACTATAACAGTTAAACATGTACATTCTAATTTAAAAAGGACAAGACCAGTCTTGTAATGCTTGGAAAATTCAAAGGTTATACCTAGATACATATACAACATGAGCACTGGTTATCAGTAATACAGAACATTCAATAAAAAAATCTGTTCAACCAAAATATGATATAGTATCGTCTTGTCACAGTACACTGGAGCCCACCTGTCTTCCAAGAGGGTAAACCTGACCCGTACATTTGCAGTGCTTTATGAGCCAACATCTAGTGTATCATGATTTTTCAAAAACTGCCTGCTCAATTTTAACATGGTTATTTGTCTTGCAATCTTATTTAAAGTTGTGAAATGAACACACTTTTCTCCATAGAGGATACAGGTGACTGGTCATATGTAAAATTTATGTTAGTGGATTGCCAAGAAAAAATCTATACCGGTACTATTATTTTATAACGTTTCAATGATCTTTCTAGACATTGTACCAAGTTGTGACTAAACCTTGTTATATAAGATGATAATATACTAGTTTAGGCACTCCACTGTTGTAAGAATTCAATTTGTTGCCACTGTCAGAAAAAATATTTCCTGGATTTATCAAGTATATTATTGAGATGGCTTTGTGAAAAAACATTTCAACTGATATGGTTCAAAGTATCACCTGATTTATGTTGTATGTACTATTAAATGCTTGTTTGGAAACCAAGATTCAGAAGTTGCGTTTTTGTATGAAATACATGTTGTGTCCCCATTGAATTCCTACTACAATGAACTAAGTTGAGCAGCACACATGATTTACTATGGTCAGGCATTTATTGGGAAATAACCAGAAATATTATGCCCTAGGATGACCAGCCATGATTATGGCACATCACTTCCAGTTCTCGATAAATCTACATGTAACACTGCATCACAGAAATGTGGGACCAGTATGCTTGGTTCAACTCTATATAAGGGAGAGAACTCCTAGGCACATTCCCTGTTCGCAGAGTTAAATCCCCTTGAGCCTGTTGAGAGCCAAGCTGTTGATCATAGATCAGGGCAATTTACACGGAGCAGGCTGCTTCTGTAGTTTATGAAAATCTGCCTCCTGACCTCTACATGTAGTCTGAAGTGTTTTGCCCTGGGATTCCCAATCATGATTATGGCACATCACATTTATTGTTTGTTTGAGCCTCCTCTCACTCCTGGCCACCACAAAAACATAATAGAATTTTCTTCAGTTGGGGTCAGAATTACATGTATCACCTCAAAATGTAGTCCATTGCCAAACCATGAGGCATCGCTGGTATGTATACCTTGTCCTGTTACAAAATTCTGCCATTCTATTCTACAAGCCTCCCACCAATCACTGTGCATTCCTGATCAATTTCCACATGATCAGACCTCTTTTCAGCCAATTTCTAAATGCTTTCATTTCACTTTTTCCAAATCTTGCTCCGACTGACTGGCAAGATTTGTATTCTGTCCAAAATAGAAGTCGGAGGAAGCTCTTGAAAAACTGAAATAAGTCAAGAAATGGCATAACTAGTGAAAAGAAGTCTGACCGTGTAGAGGAACTATTCAATAATATCCTTTCGTGTGAGGTTTAGCGAGATAGAATGGTCGGATCATTTTTTACCTGAACGAAGTTCCCAATGATGCCTCGTGGTTTCACCATCTACCACGTGTTCAGGTGATAATTCTCCGACCCCAGTCAAAGACGAATTAATCTGTAATATACTATCTGTAGTCCTGACCAGGGATAAGAGGAAGCTGGGACTAATTTACATTGTCATCCCCAGGTAAAATGTGTGGGACAAGTTTAGGTCACAAGACTTTTTTGTCATGAACAGATGCAGCTTACACCATGCAAATTTCCCAGTTTAATTATTTGGTGGGATGGATGGAGGACTAGCTACCTGTACAAATTGAACGAAGACCAAAAATGGAGTGAAGTGGTATTTATTATTCTCCCAAACCCCATATACGTAACACATTTAGCTAATTATTTATAATCTGCTGTCAATGTAAACAGTATGAATCTGAAGCAAAACTGGAGAAGGTGGCGACATTAAGTCACAGACATGACCGATATATAAGCGATCTCTTGCTTGTGTGAATCAATAAAAGAACATTACACTTGACTGACTTAACATCTTCTTTCGACAAGGCTAGTTATCATATGGAGATAGAAATCATATCATATGTCAAGCGGTTTAGTGATGTAAGATAATCTCGTTACAACTGATGCATGTGGGCTACATGTCCACCAAGCTCAAAATGGTATCCCAATACCACCGAGACCAGACTGTTCACATTGCTCATGTAATGTTGTACGTGTGTATTTCAATGATTGGTTGGTTGTTTGAAGTTTAGCATCGCACCTAACCTTATTGGCCACACGGCGACGATGACCCACACAAACATACCCAAACAAAAACCTAATCAAAACTACAAAAAAAATTGAACTTTGAAAATTAGGCTCTACAGACACTGGTGATCACAATGGATCGTCAGAGAGCCTAATTTGTTTGGCACTTTAATCTACCTCCTGTGCCAGACAAACATGGTATGGTAAATCATGCTGCCCTAAGCTGGAGGGTGTATTTCAATGAGAGCCCCTTAGCACAATGTTCTAAAAGTGTTACTGATGATGCATGACAATCCACCAGGCTTGCCGTTCATAGAACGCTGTTATCACACTGCACGTGTGCTATCAAGGATTTGGGTGGTACACAGTGGATCTCCTTATTTCACATAATTCGTTAACAATGTTTTATCATTGCACCAGAAACTAAGGATTTTCTAGGACGTTTGTGCAAACAGCCTATTTCACAGACCTGGGCAAAGTAAAATTTAAGTACTGGTAATTTCAATGATTTTAAGGCAGGGTATATGTAGGAACCCTTTGACATGTTTGAGGCTGCAACTTCCAATAATCAGTTGTACAACAACAAGGGTCAGAATAGGCTTCAATATACATTGTATGCCAAAAAAAAAACCCCAACAGATTCTAATTTTGGAGCATAATTAACCAATATAGCTTTCCCAAGATTTTTTATTGTTTGGGAATTTGGGAACTTGACTTAAAGGTGAAATGCAAAGGTTTTTAAATTCTCTGTTTTACATTGAAAATAGGTTGAATAATGATAGAAATATCAGAATATCTACTTCACTTGTATTAATTTGAATTATCTTGTCTGCTAGATTCTTTTTAAAAGTTGGTACCCCTAGCCCAGCTGAATTCAGATTTGCAAAACGTCATCGCTTATCTTTCCTTGATTGTGACATCACGTCAGACCAGCTGCCCGGAGACTGGACGTTACATGTATTGATGACCGACCAGGTGCTCTGATGTGACGTCACAAACCAGCATCAAACAAGGTCAGATAAGTGATGCAGATTTCATTTCTGAAATCGGCTGGGCTCGAGATACCAACTTCGAAGCACTTTTCAAAATCCACCAGGAAACAAAGTACTTCAAATAAAATCAAATATTCGAAGTAGTTAGGCTGACATGTCAATCATTAAATGGCCCATGAATATAAAAAGGAAAATATGAAAACCTTTGCATTTCACCTTCAAGGAAATCACAGGCGAGCATTTTGACAACAGCTCAAGCAAGTCCATATACAATGTAATTGGGGGTAATTGAATTTTAATAGGGGGAGTGAATTATTGAAGGATTTACTGTAGCTGGGTTTTCAGTTCATGTATTTCCAATTAGACCAGATTTCTGTCCTGTAACAATATTTTCTGTTTCATCAGAATGTTGTTCTGTACCAATTCGGACCATTTTACCAGAGATCTGTCTGGTATCAATATCGGTTCCAATCTCACCAAAATCCATTTCTGTTGTTATACTCGTCCGTTCAGAAAAACGCTGTCCAGTACTAGTATCACTGATGCCTCCAAATCCACCCGAATACTGGCCTGTATCATTATCGTCAATAGTCATTTCACCAGGAAGCCATTTTGTACTAGTGCTCCCTGTTTCACCCAAATTGTGTGCTGTTTCAATGCTTCCAGTTTCACCTGAATGACTGATGCTCCCCATTTCATCTGAATGTGGTCCTGTATCAATTTTCTCTGTTTCACCTGAATTGTCTCCTGTACCGATGATTTCTCCTTGATTGAAGTCAGTAATCATACTAACATACACCTGATCGTTCACATCAGCTCCACCTGTCTTGAAATTCTTAATAGAATAGCGCCGACGCCAGCATTCTAGCCAGCCATTGGAGGCCTTAAAGTCTGTAATCATCAACTGTTGGGCCAGGTTCAAAGCTTGCTCCTGCACAATGGGTCCAGACAGGGTCGCACCATTTCCCTTTGCCAGTTTGAACCATTGCCAGACTAATTCGTTGAGAGTTTCAAACTTGCCCGTTCTGCTGCGGATCATTTTATTCACTTCGGCATTGGGTCGGCAAATAATTTTGGCATACTGGTCAATATATATGTCTTTCTTCTTTAATATTTCACACACAGTTGAACGACCAACAGAAAATTGGCTTGCTAAGTCTGATTGCGTTGGCCGCGGTACGGTGTTTTCCGCCGTGTGAATGAGCTGCACCTTCTCGGCCAGACTGATTTCAACTCTGCGGCGTTTCACATGTCCTTCTACAACAGAACATATATGAATAAGATGCAGGACGTACATGAGCAGCCATAGCACTGTAGCAAAAAAAGTCAAACATAAAATTAATAAAAAATTATTTTCTGTAAATAATAATGTTAAACACTAATCATTCAATTACAGGAAGTGAATTATCTTGAACCAACAAATCATGAAAATAGAGTCAGATTTACAGGTATTAAAGTTGATAAAACACAGGAAGGAAGCAATCAGAGATTGCTCAATTGTATGCCCCCCCTTCCGCTTTAATCCGACACTGCCCCGCCATTGTTCTGTTGTTTATTGGTTGGTGGAGGCCTAATTTGGATAATTATACAAATTCTGTTTCTGTCACTTTTTTTGCCATGCCTCACATAATACATATTCCAAGTATCAGCCAACAAGTGATAATACGATGTTTCGATGCAAGATGGTCGCCAGGGCTTTCGCCAAATCCGAAAATGTGACCTGGTTATGAGACCTACATTCCTTGTGAGTATATTGTGGTGAAATTATGCAGCGATCAGTGAACTTTGAATTTTGCACCCAATTCACTCTTTTTGGGGCAACTTCATACTTTAATTTCAGGACCTATGTTGTCTGCTTTGGAATGTAGGATAACATATAATATAGCCATTTTTCTGGTCCAAATCGGTTATGGACTGAGATCCAGCCTGGACAAATGAATATATCCCATTCACTTTAGTTTTGATAAACAAAGGGCCATAACTCTTGAAAATATAACCGAAAGCAGAGAAACTTCACGCTGCACACCAATGGGTCACTGACCACATATCATGCAAATTTCATACTTGTCCATACAATATTAACCGAGATCCAGCCCTACAAGTCTCAAAGATTTGAAGAAAAAAGGGCCATAACTGTTGAAAATATACGCGAAATGTGGAGAAACTTCACGCTGCACAACTACAGGGCACTGACCACATATCCTGCAAATTTCATAATTGTCCATACAATATTAACCGAGATCCAGCCCGGACAAGTCCCAATTCACACAAATTTGAACAAAAAAGGGCCATAACTCTTGAAAATATATGCGAAACGCGGAGAAACTTCACGCTGCACAACTACAGGGCACTGACAACATATCCTGCAAATTTCATAATTGTCCATACAATATTAACCGAGATCCAGCCCGGACAAGTCCCAATTCACGAAGAATTCAGGAACAAAGGGCCATAACTCTTGAAAATATAAGCGAAACATGAAGAAACTTTACGCTGCACAACTGTGGGGCACTGACCACATATCATGCAAATTTCATACTTGTCCATACAATATTAACCAAGATCCAGCCCGGACAAGTCCCATTCACAGAGATTTCAGAAAAAGGGCCATAACTCTTGAAAATTATACCCGAACTCGGAAAAAACTCAACGCTGCACATCTACGAGGCACTAGCCACATTCCATGCAAGTTTCAATCCTGTCCAGCAAATATTAACCGAGATATTGCTCGGACAAGAAATTCGGACGGACAGACGGACGGAACGACAGACGGACGGACAAAGCGATCGCTATATGCCCCCCCTCTAGTTAGGGGGGGGGGGGGGCATAATGACATAACAAGAGACTAGTTCATAGGAGTTTCAGCAGTTAATGAGCAATTAGTGAAACGGTTGCAGAACTACACCAACATTGCAGTCAGAGCAATATATTATTGTGGGGGACCTACCACATTGCTTTGAGTTCTTCAATTAGATTTTGGGGGGGAGCTGAAAGACCATAGTCAGGATATCATGTGGGCTGGTTCGCTTCATTTCAAAAGAGCACAACAGGGATTTCCTTATGTCGATCAAATAGTAAGCCGAAATATTGATCACACAAGTTTGGTATACTGACAAACAAACAGATGGATGGACAGACAAAGTGATTCATACATGCCCTCTCTAATTAGAGGGGTGGGGGGCATGATAAAAATATTCACGGGCTAGACCATGGGTCGAGCAGATGAGTTCAAAATGATAACTCTTCTGCTCAGCAAAATTTTCTATTGGAAACTTGTTGGGGATATTGAAACCTTACATAAACGGGTAAGTGACCCCACCATGTTTCAGGATTGATCAATCATTGGTCAAATTATTTGACCACCTCATAGCAGACTATATCTAGGACTTTAATTTGGCTTGGAGATCAAGGAAGAAATAGACTTACCACCAGCACTTGACCTCCGCTCTGTATCTGCTGCTGGGCGTATATTTGTATAACATAGGGGAAATTCTGGAAGACTTGATCCCGGGGATGATGTTGCTCCCATGTTGACTGCCGAGTCTGATGTTCTGCTCTTATTGTCTGATGAAGGGGACCAGGAATTTTGACTGAAGTTACATGTACTTAGTACACCTTCATTTTGTGCCATGGGCTTTTGACATGTTTGACTGTGTTCCTCATCTGTGAATATTTGGTATGATTGTCTGTACATTGGGGAAGAGTTCAGGCCAGATGCACTTGCCTGGTTTGAACCAGTTGGGACTGGTTCCATGCCCCTAGAAGCAAAACTGCCAGCAGTTCGTTTCCTGCTCTCTAACAAACTGGCACGGTTCCCATGGACGTGCAGACTGATCGGGAAGATGTCATCGGAGGGCTCATCTTTAATGATAATATCTGAATCGAGTTTCGAATCTGAGAGCCCAGAGTCCTGACATCCGGAGTCCTGATGACATATTTGTGTATCGAGTGGTGCATTCTTTACTAGGGTGTCATCCTGTGGGATGATGCCTCCATCTTGGCTCACAGAACTTGAAGTAGGGTGAGTCATGCACTTTGAACTTTGACCCGATGACTGATTCTCACCAGGAATGGTCCCATCAGAACTGTGGGTGACATTTCGTCCAGCGGTTTTCTTCATCATGGTTGTGGGGAGCCAATTCATACGCTTCACCAGCAAAGCACTCACAATGCCTTTGAGCCATACTGGGTCAGGAGTATCTCCAGAACAGTCTGAAATGGTAATATTAATAACATTATTAATTTGAACATGAATGAATTAAATTTAAAGCCAAAATAATGAACCTACTGTATTTTTTCTAATTATTCAGATGGCAAAACTTAAATTCAGGCATCTGTGAAGAGAAGTTGTGCTCTGGAATAGTCTTCCACACGATATACGCAAATCGGAGTCTGTAAATTCTTTCAAGAAACATGTACATAATTTTGTAAATAGAGCCTAACGTGCTAGCTTACTGTGCCACAAATTGCCTGTTTTACTGTTTTATGTCCGTAGTTCTTTCGTTATAAATATGTAGAAATATGTGTGTGCGTGTATGAGTGCAAGTGAGTTATATATTTGATAATATATAACTTTTGTGTTTATCCAGAGGGCCTCAAGGGAGAACAGTCTTCGGACTGATTGTTGTAACCCTCGAAAAATAAAGAATTTATTATTATTATTATAACATTCTACAAATTTTACCAGCTATATTTTCAGTTCTTGGGATAAGCAACATATCCATGCCACAGTATTTAGCCTCAGTTGACATACAGATGGGGTTTTTTTTTTTCGCTTCTATACACACCCGCACAAACGTGACATCATTGAACCAGAAGTTAAGGAAAGAGATCTCTTTCCCTTGTTGTGAAAATGTCTGTAGGCCTGTAAATCTATGCATAATTTTGGAGTGCAAAGATTAGCTTTTCCCACCAGCAGCATTGCCTCTTTCAGGAATTCAGTGACCCTCTTGACATGCTTTCAGACCTCAATATCAGCAGGCGGCCTTGCAGTTTGATGGGGCTGATCGGCCCAGGCCCTGTGGGTACTTTTCGCGAGCCCCATTCACCACCCTGGTGAAGAGTTCATGTATTTGCTCTTCAACTGAATTCCACCCCATTAAAAATAAATTAGCCCCATCTAGGCCTACAGTTATCCCTCTAAAGCACTGTGAGGGTCAACTGCATACAAATGAATATCTGATTGGTCAAAATGTGCTCCCTGGCATCTCTAACAAATATCTGACACTTCAAACCAAAATTATATATTCACACATATTCGGAAATGGTTTTGATTTGCAGTGTCCTATATTTAACTAAAAAATAGCAAAATAAGCCAGGAAGTTTCAAGTACATTTTGAACAATCATACATGTATTTATTAAAAATGGCACTTATCATCTCAATTTTAACAAGGCTGTTATTTCATTATCTAAGGTTAAAGAAAATCTGATTTTTCAGGTACTGGAAATCAAATTTTATTTAGAGTCGGGGTAGATACAAATCATGATAAAACAGTAGCTCTGAGCTATTTATGATGACTTTTACAAACAATTTGAAAGAGTGGTAACAAAATATGATAAAAAGATTGAATTAAATTAACTTAAATCACACTAAATTAAATAAACATTAAATTAAAATAAATTAGAACAAATTAAACTAAATTAAAGATTTAAGAAGTTAGTTACATGTAAAAAGTTAAACTTCCTCGCCAAGGAAATCAGCCTTATCAGACCTACCCATGAAATGCTGTTCTTCCTATGTAAACATCATATAATCTTTATTCATGTTAGTATGTTTATTGGCCATGTTGGCCTGGAATTTGATTCAAATGGAAGTCTGTAAATGAATGTGAAAAAATCCAGAAAATAATGTAAAATGTCTTTTTGAAATATATCCACAACATCCATGACATACCTTAATTCATTCATCATATTTGCAGGCCTTCAAGTGGCTCACAGTGAAAATATAGGAGGACATTTGCCAAAATGTAGGAAAAATATAGGAATTTTCTTATTAAAAACTTTGTCGTTTTCTGGTGTTTAATCAAATTATCTCCCCCGAGTCCAGTCATAATGGTGGTGATTGAGGAGACCCCTTCGAACTGCTTGGTTAATAAAAACTAGAGGCCACGGCCACCCTTGATCCCATCGGCCTAGTGTGAACTTGCCGTCCCTTTCACATGAGCAATATAAATCTCAGGTATAGACAGATGAAGGGCATTCAATAAGGGGAAACAGAAGTAGTTGGGGGAAAAACAGTCATGTTTAAGTGGATATTTTTTGTTATGTTGCCATGGAAACCACAAAAATCAACAAAATGTCCTCAATTTCAATAGGCTTGTGCTTTACCATGCAACAATGCTGTATACCAAATTTGAAGTCTCCAGCTGTAACGGTTCAGCTTTTAGAGCATTCACGTCGTAATGTGGATATTTTTTGTTATGTTGCCATGGAAACCACAACAACCACCAAAATCTCCCCAATTTCAACAGGCTTGTGCTTTACCATGCAACAATGCTGTATACCAAATTTGAAGTCTCCAGCTGAGCATGAGCAATATAATCAGGTATAGACAGATGAAGGGCATTCAATAAGGGGAAACAGAAGTAGTTGGGGGGAAAACAGTCATGTTCAAGTGAATATTTTTCGTTATGTTGCCATGGAAACCACAAAAACCACCAAAATGTCCCCAATAGGCTTGTGCTTTACCACCCAACAATGCTGTATGCCAAATTGGAAGTCTCTAGCTGCAACAGTTCACCTTTGAGAGCGGTCACATCACCATGTGGATATTTTTCGTTGTTGCCATGGAAACCACAAAAGTCAACTAAATGCGTCCAATTTCAATAGGCTTGTGCTTTACCACCCAACAATGCAGTATACCAAATTTGAAGTCTCCAGCTGCAACGGTTCACCTTTTAGAGCGGTCAAGTCGTTATATGGATATTTTTCGTTATGTTGCCATGGAAACCAAAAAAATCAACTAAATGTGCCCAATTTCAATAGGCTTGTGCTTTACCACCCACCAATGCAGTATAATAAATCTGAAGACTCTAGCTGGAACGGTTCACCTTTTAGAGCGTTCACGTTGTTCAGCCAGCCTGCCAGCCGGACAGCGTGACGACATGATCCCATCTGGCATATACATGTATGCTGATGGGATAAAAACATGAAAGAGAGATTCAAATGTATTAATGGCAAAGGAAATTATCTGAAATGTATTTCCTGATGCCAATTTGACTCATTTCAGTGCATTGGTGAAAGTTTTCATGAGAAAAAAAAAATATAAAAAATATAGGAAATATAGGATGTTTTGAGTAAAATGTAGAAAAATATAGGAAGGACTCAAAAATATAGGAATGGCTTGATGGCCTGTACATGTATTTGTTATTCATGCATATTCAACCTACCCAATGAAATGAAACCTTTTAACTTGTATTCTGCCAATCGCAAGTCGACCCAGACAGCAAACTGAGACAGGAGGTCCGGCTCACTGCAGAGTTCTCCAATGATAGAGGCAAACTTGAACTGCACCCTCTCCAATGTTACTCCCATGGTTGAAGAATCAGCATCAGTTAAGGTAGATAATGTTTGGAGTTTTTATTTCCGGTTAATACAATCTGAAAGCAGAAAGAAAAATTCACAAACATTTACCAGGATTGACTTTCCTATTTTGGTACATGTACTTTTGAGAACAATTTATCAATCAGTTTATAATGTCCGTGTTTACGAGAAACAAACTTGTGTACATGCTATAATTTTGTCTCCAAATAACAGCACATAGAGAGGTTACACAATATTTATTATACTTTCATGATTGTCTGTGTTATCTATTTCGGTATAATTTGCTGTATTGTATTCCTTATACCTTGGTTGGTGAATAAATTCAATTCAATGGTACATTTACTCAGATATTTCAGTTCTTGAAAACAGCAGGAGTGCTGTAAATCACCCCCCCCCCCCTCCCCCCTCCCTAAAGTAATTCTAGGAGTGTGAATCAATAGAAAAGTTGTTGTAAAGAGTGAAATTTCCACTCGCCTAGATCAATTTTAGGAGTGTGATTTAATAGGAGTGTGGTGTGATCACACTCCTCAACAAGAGCCCAAGGGGCTTCAATATACGCCCGTATATCTGAAATTACAGTCCGAATTTCAAGGTTGTTTAATGGCCATGATCCCAATTGGTAGCTAGCAATGCAGAGAAAGGTCTATGATTTTGTGCTTCTGAGAGTGTAACATATATCACATCTTATATTGATTGATAAACTGAAATGGGCTTAACTCTTGGTAAATAGGTGACCTTGAAACAAGAGCCGAGAGTTCACATATCCCACACTGCAATCGACAATAGTCAAACGCAAGAAAATGGTAGTTTTCCTTCAAATGGATTCCTTTCAGGCGAGAACATTTTTCATGAAGGTAGAAAGATGTGATGAAGGAAACACATATAGGCAGCTAAACTTGATTCAGTTTTGGGGGACTGTGACCTTGACCGTTGACAAATTGATCTCTCTTTGCCATGCGAGTAAGGTATCCCCAAAGTTGTGTACCAATCCATACCTTGAAACTGAATGGACAGAACGCAACATCGCATTACACGACCTCGTCTTCGACAGGTATATGCAATGTGACTTTTAATGATTTCTGGATTTTCGGGTCGCAGTGACCTTGACCATTAACCAACATTTTGGTATGTAACACATCGTGTCACTCTAATGTATCTACTGAGACAAAAAAAAGTTATTTTTAATGATTTCCTAATTTTGGGGTCACAGTGACCTTGACCGTGACCTAAATTTTGGTACACGACACATTGTCTTCCCTCAATGTATCAATGGACACAAAAAATCATGATTTTTAACAATTTCATGATTTTGGGGGTCACAGTGACCTTGATCTTCGACCTTAACCTACATTTTGGTATGTGACATCATGTCCCCCTAATGTATCCACTGACAAAAAAAAAGAAATTTTATAGATTTCATGATTTTGGGGGTCATAGTGACCTTGACTTTCGGCCTTGACCTACATTTTGGTACGTGACACAGCATGTTCTCCTAACGATCTACAGACACAAAAAATAATAATCTTAAAGTTTTATTGATTCTGGGGTCACAGTGACCTTGACTATTGACCTTGACCTAAATTTTGGTACATGACAAATAATCTCCCCTTAATATATCAATGGACACCAAAAAACATGATTTTTAACGATTTCATGATTTTGGAGTCACGGCGACCTTGACCTTCGACCTTGACCTACATTTTGGTATGTGACACATCGTGTCCCCCTAATGTATCTACTGACACAAAAAAGTTATTTTCAATAATTTCCTGATTTTGGAGACACAGTGACCTTTGACCTTCGACCTTGACCTAATTTTTGGTATGCGACACTTCATTTCCCCCTGTTGAACCCACTCACAAAAAATTAGAAATTTTTAATGATTTCCTTATTTTTCGATCACACTGACCTTTGACCTCTGACTTTGACCTACAATTGGTATGCAACAAATCGTTCCCCTCCCCCCCCCCCCGGGGCATCCATTCACCAAAAATTAGAACTGTAGATAGAAAACTGTCAATGATCATTGATTTTCTGATATTTAGGCAACAGTGACCTTTGACCTCTGACCTCGACCTCAATTTCGGTGCGCGACACATCGTCTCTACCTAGTGTGTCCACTCACAAAAAATTGCAACTGTGGATAGAGAACATTCACAGATATAGACCGGACACGAACACTTCAGTGATTTTCTGTTTTTCAGGCCAGTGGCCTTTGACCTCTGACCTCGACCTTCATTTTGGTACGCGACACATCGTCTCTCCGTAGGGTATCCACTCACCAAAAATTGGAACTGTAGATATAAAACTGTTCAAGATATAGACCGGACACGAGGGACGCCCCGACGGACACAAGGACGGACGGACAGACGGACGGAAACCGCCATCACATAATATGTCCTTTTTGGCGGGCATATAAAAACGAATGACTGATATTCTACTTAACCACTTGTAAGTGGTTCAATTATTGGAACACCTAGTACATGTAGTAGGAATCTAGGACATTTCCCCTCCAGACATTCTCCACTAGGACATTCCCCACTAGGACATTCCCCTCCAGACATTCTCCACTAGGACATTCCCCACTAGGACATTCCCCACTAGGACATTTCCCCTCCAGACATTCCCCACTAGGACATTTCCCCTCCAGACATTCCCCACTAGGATGTTTCTCCACCTGGACATTTCCCCACTACGGATGTTTCCCCTCCGAACATTCCCCACTGGGATATTTCCCAGATAATTCTCCAGGGGAAAATTCCTCTCCACACATTTGCCCCACTATGACATTTCCCACCTGGACAACATTTCCCCACTGGGACGTTTGCCCTCCGAACATTTTCCCACTTGGACATTTTCCCACCTAGGAAATCCTACTCAATGACATTTCCCCACCATGCCTAACCAGGACATTTCCCAGATATTTCTGGAGGGGACATTTCCCCTCCAGACATTCCTCACTAGAACATTTCCCCTTCAGACATTCCCCACTAGCATGACTAGGATGTTTCCTGGACATTTCCCCACTAGGACGTTTCCCCTCCAAACATTCCCCACTAGGACATTTCCCAGTTATTTCTCCAGGAGAAAATTCCTCTCCACACATTGGCCATATTTACATTTACATTTACATTTAGCACCAGAGTGACAAAAATGTACTTTTTTTAGACGACCAGTATTAGTAAAACTTTTCAAACAAAAACAAGATAACTATTCTCCAATTTATTATTATTATTTTTATATATTATTCATATTTCTGAAATTATATTAAAGAAATATTACATATTTCACTTTCTTTAAATCAGAGATTGGAGTAACCAGGAAAGAAAAATCTGAAAAATGTCAGATTTTCATCAATTCATGTATCATTTACATGGCTACAAAACTTGCCAAAAATCTGGAAAACTCCAATCACTGTTAAATATAGTCCTGTCCCATTGTGCTATTGTGAAATACTGGTTCGATAATAATAAAATGATATTACAAAAAAATATTAAACATGTATTTGTTATGTTTTTTTCATAGAAGAAATATCCGCAAGAGTTTTTCCATATTAATAAGAAACACTGTACATCAAATTATATAGGGATGGTGAAATGTCAAAGTGGGGAAATGTCCTGGATGGGGAAATGTCCTGGATGGGGAAATGTCCTACTAAGGATGGGAAATGTCTAGGAGAGGAAATATCTGAACATGCTGGATGGAAAATGTCATACATGTAGTGGGGAAATGTCTAGGGGGCAAATGTCCACACACCATGCACACCAGGCATGCCAAGCAAAATACCTCAAATGTGAGCATCGATATATATCTCTCACATAACAAATACTGGTAGTCTATCTGGTTGTGCCCTAATTAGTCTATCTTGTTGTTGTGATCCATGGACATCTCTTAATTTTTCATAAATTTCATTAAAATCACTAATATTCTAAAAAATTCTGACATTGTGTTTACTCCTGGAGGCAGATTTTCTTTTCCTGGTTTCTAAACTTTTACAATAGAAAATTATTGCACACCAGCCTCTAACCTGAGACCATAAAATGGAGTCTAAAATAATAAAAAGAATCCTGGGAGAGGCATAGTAAAATTCTGCGATGCAGAGGTCAGTCCACGAGTTGACGATACAGTGGCGTCGGAATGTAATTGAAAGTGTGGGGGGGCCCAAGGGCAGATGCATCAAAAATTCATAGGGGGGTGGACTATCACAGCCCAATAGGCGAGGGTCCAGGGGCCGCCTAGACCCCGGAGGCTTCGGGGTCCTAGATCGCCGGAGATGCGTTCTGAGCATTTTCCCGGAAATAAAACTGATCATACTGCATGCAGATTTATGGTTCTATTTTCAATTATAAGCACGCATCGATATTGAAAACATCGCACCTCATGCCTGCATCCATTTGACTTTCTAGTTATATTTAAAACATACAAAATGATGACTTTTAGTTCTTGGAAGGGAAACCAATATGCTTACCGATACGATTCATTCATACAAAGATAAAACAAGGAAATCCTCACAGCCCAACAGGCGAGGGTCCAGGGACCGCTTAGATCACCGAAGCTCCGATCGGAGTCCCAGATCTCCGGAGATGCGTTCTAAGCG
The DNA here is from genome assembly GCA_036873755.1 of Hanleya hanleyi. Classification (NCBI taxonomy): domain Eukaryota; kingdom Metazoa; phylum Mollusca; class Polyplacophora; order Lepidopleurida; family Hanleyidae; genus Hanleya; species Hanleya hanleyi. The sequence continues at coordinate 148,276 of JAVTVY010043505.1, read as the reverse complement.
TTTTCCCGGAAATAAATTCGAACATAAATGTATGCAGATTTATGGTTCTATTTTCACCTTTGTTTCGCATTTATAAACACGTATCGATGTTGAAAAAATCATACTTCATGCCTGAATCCATTTGACTGTCTAGTTATATTTAACACATGAAAAAAAACACATAAAGAAAACGAGGATCTTTACATCATGGAACATAAGAACCAATATGATACGGATTCATTTACACAAACATGACAAAGCTAAAAAAAGTGATCCTCACAGCCTGATAGGTGAGGGTCCAGGGGCTGCCTAGGCCCCGGAAGCTCTGGGGTCTCAGGTCAGGTTACCGGAGATGCGTTTTACGCGTTTTCCAGGAAATAAATCTGAACACAATGTATATAGATTTATGGTTCTATTTTCACATTTGTATCGCATTTCCACGCATCAATATTGAAGAATATGCCTGACTCCATGTGACTTCCTGGTTTAACACAAAGAAAACAGGCCTATAAGACATCATTACACGTCCTGGCACTCTATCTGTAATTTTTATGTGGGAACATGGTCAGTTAGAATTGCCGAAAAGTGGGGGGCCCAAAGATAATCGCCCCCCCCCCAACCCATATCAAAAGTGAGGGGGCCCGGGCCCAAACCCCCCCACCCTCCCGCTCCCGACACCAATGCGATACAAGCAAAAATCACAATCCGGTGAAGAAAAATCCAGGATGAAAAACATCCGTGCTTCTTGCGTAATCTCTTCGACCTGTTATTACCAAAAGCGAGCACAAATTTTGTGCGTTAGTCAGATAATTTGAAAAGACCCCGTATCTCGGAGTATCACATGATTCGTTCACACGTGTTGGTGTGTGCCTACGTCACTTCCCTTCATGTGCTAAAGTGGAAGGCCGCCTAATTTTTTTTACGCTGATCGGGCAAGATTTATCTGCCTATGGCTTAATGAGAGATCGATAGATGCCTGGAATGTGACATTTTGTGGATGTAAGCTGCACGGATACATTCAAACCGGTCAGTAATCATGTCAATTAATTATTGCGTCACAATTTGACAATTTCCGACCTCCGAAGCCCTGCCTCTTGAAACAATATGGCAGCCTATGTGACTGTGATACGGACATGGAAGACATCAACATATTAAAGGAGGATGTATTCCAGTCACATTATAATTTGGACTATAGTCTACATGGCTCCGATGGGCAAAGTGACATTTCCTATAGGACGTTCTCGCTCCAGATAACTCCAGCATATTAAAAAATAACCTGAACGATGCATTTTCTTGGACTACAGTATGCATGCACAGACGAAAATGTTGTTTTGTGCCCAAAATTTCAACAGGGTTCAAAATCTTACGGCACATCAGAGCACGCGGCACACCACAGCACGGCACGGCAGAGAACGTTCTATAAGGGGGGTAAATCTTGCGTGGCTAGGAGACCACTGGGCACTTCAGGGGACGTTTTATTAACGCACAGGGGCACATCAGGGAACACTCGGCACTTCAGACGGCGGCTTATGCAGTTTGGATTCCCGCTGACCGCGTAACCGGCAGATTGACGCTCCACAAGACCTCTGATCATAGTAATAATGACCTGATTAATTATACCGGATTACGTTCAACATTGGTCACAATATATGGCATAAGAGGTACATTTAGTGAAGACTTGGCTAATTTACAATAGATTACGATTATAAGTGGCTATAAACTTAAATGAATATAGCTTCTTATTGGTATTTTCTCCGTAATTCGTATTTGGGTCAAATTTTATCATGGCTAAAACAATCGCAAAATTTGTCTACAACTGTTTCAGCCTCTCGGGTTAATGTACATATAAATATATACACCTCACTCACGGGTATTTTAATTTCGGGTAAATGGAAACCCTTTATATATTTGCATGTTTTATCTGCTGTCTGATGTTTGTAGTTATATATGTTTTATCATGTTTATATGTATGTAAAATAAAAAAACAAATTGCTTATGGATAACGGAGAGTAGTCGTATATATTTATTAACACCACCTAAATAAAGGGACCCTGGCGAGGCTAGACGATCGACCGTGCGCCTTTATAATCCGATTCACAGGACGGGTAAGGTCTTGGATACGAATCACGTAATAGGTGACTGACTAGCTCTCCCTGAAGCAAGCTGTGCTGATCATGAGCTCTCGTAGGCTATTCATGCATTGATCCATATGCTATATATAGACCGTCCTCTGGTGTGCCGTGCTCTCAGGTGCCGGCACACCACAGGACGGTAGGATTTTGAGTACGTATCCAAAATTTGGGTGGGCGAGATCCCACATTTCGACACTTGACTTGTGACTGTCAGCGCGAGTGCTTGACTCACTCTGTGGGAATTAAATATATACTGCAGACGGCGATACTGACACTCGTGGAAGCAGTGCACATCGGCAATGTCTGGTATTCTGTCTAATATACATTAATTCCTCCAAATAAAATTAATATAGTAACATTTTTTCACTCACGAGTGCTCGAAAACCAACGGCCTTCATTTCCTACCTCCATACAAAAGAGTTCCTGTCCAAGGCAATGCCATTTGCGTACACTTCGCCATCCATAAGATAGATGGCCCAGATGGTTACAGGTTGAGGCAATGCATGTCAAGGTCTACCAGGTACGGTGGCTTGTTAGGGCCATGCATTGATCTTTCGAATTTTCTGCCTTTCTCTAATTTTCAAGACTTCACTTTCGCATTTTCTCTCTTTTCTTGTCATCATCTTAGATTCATTTTCGATTTTTCAAAATTTATCCCTGATCTTTTTATTCATTCTCAAGAAACTGCAACGTACTGCAACCATTTCCATACGAAAACGCTGGAAATTCATTTTCAAGAGACAAGAACAATTCAAACGACCACATGGAAACACTGGAAATTAGCGAAAACCTCGAAAATAGCGTGAAACATCAGAAATAGCAAAAAAACCCACAGAAACTGCCGTGTAATTTCAACTGCCGTGTAATTTCCACCGCGGTTGAAAGTATTTCAACCGCGGTGGAAAGTATTTCAACCGCGGTTGAAAGTATTTCAACCGCGGTGGAAACTATTTCAACCGCGGTGGAAAGTATTTCAACCGCGGTTGAAACTATTTCAACCGCGGTTGAAACTATTTCAACCGCGGTGGAAACTATTTCAACCGCGGTTGAAAGTATTTCAACCGCGGTTGAAAGTATTTCAACCGCGGTGGAAACTATTTCAACCGCGGTGGAAACTATTTCAACCGCGGTTGAAACTATTTCAACCGCGGTGAAAAGTATTTCAACCGCGGTTGAAAGTATTTCAACTGCGGTGGAAACTATTTCAACCGCGGTTGAAATACTTTCAACCGCGGTGGAAAGTATTTCAACCGCGGTGGAAAGTATTTCAACCGCGGTTGAAATACTTTCCACCGCGGTTGAAATACTTTCCACCGCGGTTGAAATACTTTCAACCGCGGTTGAAATACTTTCAACCGCGGCGGAAAGTATTTCAACCGCGGTTGAAATACTGTTTCGATGTTTTTGCTAATTTTTAGTGTTTTCACATGGGTTGTTCGATTTTTGCAGTCGCATGAAAATGGATAGAAGAAATTGTTAAAACCAGAAAACAACTTTATATCTCGGAAATGGATCGATGTCAATGGCAAGAAATTACAGAAAACGCGAAAGTGAAATCTTGAAAACTAGTAAAAGGCAGATAATTGCAAAAATCAATGCATGGCCCTAACAAGCCACCGTAACCAGGCATTCATTTCGTTCTGCTTTGCGCCTCCATGCAGCGTAGCGCAAAGCACCCTGGAAGAGGATGAATGCCATTCACCAAGCCTCGATCCGTTTTCCGCTTTTTTCTGCAGCCGTTATGCAGTCGAAGCCAGGAGATTGGATGAATGCATGCAACTACACATCCTCTCCTAGGGCGCTTTGCGCTAGGCGCGAAGCAGAACATAAGCAATGCCTGGTAGAGCTTGGCAACTACAGTGAAGGTAGGAAGCCAAAGCCCGCTCTACATAATTTGTGCGGAAATCCTCTGTCGGAGTCCTCGATATATTACTGTTTGATCAGTTGATCATTTCACAATTTTCTCCTAATAAAATAAGTTGTGGTGGGAAAAAGCTTCTTTTTTTTTGTTGTTGAGCCATGGAGTTAAATAAGGAGGAGAGAGCACTCGGTCAGATCAAAGTGTTCAATGTACGATTCCGCCACAGCAGGGATTCGTCGGATTAGCCTGTGTGTATTTGGGAGATTAAAGCAGGTTCGGCCATGTTCGGTAGTTGTCGGGTTCCCGCGCATGCGCCCCATCGACGTCATCAAAGCTATTATAAGTTGAGTGTATTGGAAATGTGAATTGGTACTTAGCCGCCCGCTGTGCACGCCGCCGTGAAGTGTTGAGTTTGACCATGGAGGGAAAGAGAGATCACTTTGACCCAACAGTGATAGGCACATCACTTACATCGTTTCTATTATAAATTATATTAGGATTTTAAATTTTTCCAGCTTGACACTTGCTGAAAACATGTTTCATATGATGAGGTTATATGCGTGTATCATCACACGTACCGTTCTCAAATTATGAAAGAACCATTGTTTCAGATCATGCCGGCAAACAGAGATTATTCAATTCGAATGTGCGAGATTAAGTGGAATCCGTGAGAGGTGATGAACTTACAAAGGAAGACTGACACATTAACACGCCTTGACAGTTCTCACTCAGGTCTTCATAAAATAATCTTTTGTTGATCTTCAGCTATAAATATGCTGTCTGTTTCAACTAGATATTCATTCACAAAACAGCGTCTAACATGGCCCATGTTCCTCGAGATACCGACGAAGATGTATTAGATTTGAGCATATCGGCTGAAGATGAGGCTGAAATTAACTCAGCAGAATTCAGTGACGACGAAGAACCCTATTGTATTTGCGGTGAACCGAACGACAACATGATGATTTGGTGTGATGGACCACGATGCGAGTACGAATGGTGGCATTATGGCTGTGCCGGCATAATGAAAGATACCGTGCCTGATGGTAATTGGATATGTACGGAATGTACTCGTACATCTAAAAGGCCCAGTGGTGAGTGGTTTTATTTTCGTCATCTCCGTATATTTTCAAAAATGAAAATAGATAATGAACTTGTATACTGTAATTACTTAAAGGAGAAGTGCGAGTCAATAACAGGTTTAATAACATCCAGAATTGCAATTAATAAGATTACAGTTATTACTCAAGGTTTTTTACTCACCAGGGAACCATTCCTCGTTTTCGTTAACGAGATTGTTTATTTTAGCATAATATGCTTACTTGATCTCAAGCTTTTTAAGTTAGCATAACCATGGAGTTAAATAAGTCTTATTTAACTCCATGGTATAACGTAATTAGAATAAAATGAACTGTTAATATTCGTCAGCCTATATAATAGCTTTAATACCGATGCCCGTCAAGGACCCCGTCGGGCCAGAAGTGAACTTCAATACACAAGTATTAAAGATCAATTAGCGATTAGCACGCAGGGGGTAAAACGGCCTTGGCTGACTCATTAGTTAATAGCTTTGAGGCAGCGCAAAAGCGAAAAAAGGCCAATCTAGTGTTTACAATATTGCATTTTATCCAAATTCAGGCTTCCGGACCCTAAAATGGTAAAGACTGATATGTACTCTTTTATTTGATCTTGAACGCAAGCACAAAATGTGTCATTTTTGAAATGCGGAAATTCTGTTAATTCGGCAGTGAAAATGATGTATTTTCTGTTTGTGGCAAAATTGCCCATGTATTTTAAATGGGGTTTTTGAGAATTTTTCTATCGTTTATATTTTTAGCTGGTCCAACCGGACCCTCATGTGCTATTCGTTTCCACATTCGCTGTACTTATACCAAGTTCCCTGCAAATTTTTGTCTTGTTGAGAAATGCGGAAGTTGTAGAAAAACGATAAAATATACAAAACGACAGTATGATTCCAAAGTCCTGTAACTAAGCTACGAATGGTCATATTCTGATTAATGAAATATGCTCATATTCAGTATGACTTTAAATTGCCTAATATTTGTGTTGCGCATAATTAATGCATCCTTATTTTTACGTAGAACTACTGCGCATTTTTAATTTCAACTTCCGTTGATGTTTTTCTGCGGCTAATAAGAACCAACGACTCGGTCGGCGGAATCATACATTGAACATCAAACGGACAGATCGTGACTGACGGCCATTCAGAATACAATAGCTCTGCGGGCGACCTCACGGATCAGCGACCCGCGGCTGGCCGAGTGCTCTCCCCTCCTTATTTAACTCCATGGTTGAGCCAATCTCAATAAACTCAGATACCGGTACCGCCTTTTGGGCCAGGCCAATTCGGATATCCCGGATCTTGGTTTACCTGGATTGGAAAAAGCATGCTGCATCTGTCTGAAATCATTCACGTTCATTGCGACAATGATACAGCAAGTATACATCAGTGTAAGTAATCATGGGAACTGACGGTGTTGGCATTCTGAATCAATTCTTTGTACTACTATAGCGGTTTTGACGCCTTTGTGAGGTAGACTTATAAACCTGTTGGAGGTTCCGGACTTGCGGTAGTCCGAGATTCAATCTTTGCTCTATGCAAGGGCCAGTGTTGACAGTGTTTGGGTCTGTCATACACCTATATATATCGAACAGCGGTGTTGCGGCCTTTTGTCATTTGGAAGGCCTTAATTCAGTTTTCCTCAGCGGTAGATTGGAGAGGGCACTTTAATGACCATTCTTTTCTACAGCGGTGGATTGGAGTAAACTTTTCCACACCGTTGGATGGCAGACGGTACTTTAAAGACCATTCCTTTCTATGTACAGCGGTGGATTGGAGACGGAGGTTTTAATAGTATACTTTTCCTCAGTGATAGATCATCTTCATTTTATCCAGCCAATTTCTACGTTCCTACTTCGAACCTGCCTTGATTTATCTGACCCCCTTCAGTGTTCAAAATCCGAGGTGTAGATTTCCCCTCCGAACGAGAGACGAACCAATCAGAACGTACACGTCGATTGTGAGTAGAGTGACATCATCCTCTATTAGCGGCGTCATTCCTCATAATATGGTGTTTGTATTAGTCTACTAGATAGGTCAGCCAATCAATAACGCTCTTGTGCGACCCATTTCGAATTTCAAATGTTTTCGAGGTCAGTGACGTTTGGTGTCTATTTATAAGTTCTTTGAACATTGAAGGGGGCCAGATATATCAAGGGAAGTTCGAAGTGGGAACGTAGAAATTCGCTTGATAAAATGAAGATGTGATAGATTGGAGACGGCACTTTGAAGATCATTCCTTTCTACAGCGGTAGATTGGAGATTTTTAGCAGTGTAGGCCTACTTTCTCTCAGCAGTGGATTGGAGACGGCGGTTTGAATACATATTTTTTATAAAGCGGTACATTGGAGACGGTGTTTGAAACGGTATACATTTGCTCGGCGGTAGATCGGAGACCATGAATTCGAAGCAGAGCGAAATGAATGCCTGGTAGAGCTTGGTAATGGCAGTCCGGTTCGCCGGTTGGCTGCTTCCAGCAGGGGATTCAACATGGCGGCTCTCCAGGTTGTAGCGATAGACGATGCGAATTTTTGCCGTTTTTCTGGTAAGTTTATTGCCGCCATTTTATGCCATTACCACACAATGATTCATAGTACACCACTCGTCATTTCTATATATCGCAAAGTATTTGTCGGCTGATGACATGTCGAAGCCAACCAAATAGTCCAAGTTGTTGTTGTTGCATATCTGAGGTCATGCACGCACAGACTGTGGAAGACAACAGCACAATCGATGATGCCCTGATTCTGCCTCACCATCCAGCACTTTCGGATCACGTGAGACAGCATCATCGTTTGCACACGACGTCAGAGCACAATCGATTGCCACGTCGAGCAGACGTATATGAAATGAAATGGCAAATTTGGATTTATATTCGCGGTAATCTGTTGGATATAGTTGATTCATCCTCAGGAAAGAAACATAATTGTATCCTAGCATAACCAAAAGACATAATTGTCTGATTTTTAACTGAAAATCAGTCGAACGTTTGCCTCAGTTAATACTGGGAAGATGGCAGACGCCATGTTGCATGTCGGCGAAACCCCTCCAACGGATAAAAGTATTCTGGGGAAAAAGGGAAAACCAGAAAAACGAAAAAGTTCAAGTTCAAAAGCTGGAAGTGCTACAACTAGCCCCAGCCCGAATGCTGGTACAAGTACCGGAGATAATTCAGCATTCTACGATCGTGGAAGGGACATAGGTCGTGGTAACGAAAATAACCACGAGTCCCGTTCTGACGAGAGCCAAAAAGTTGGCGCGGGATTAGCCCAGTTAGCAAAAGCTATCGGTAAGTTGGATAATTCCATGACACGACCAATGACTGAAATGAAATCTAGCATAGAATCTATGCATGTAGAAACTTATGACTATGATCAAGGGTCAGAAGTCGACTATGTTTATGGACATGATGAGTTTGATGGGCAAATTGTCATGATTATGACGAGGAGGACGATGGCCCCCCGCCTAAGCGACAGCAAAAAGACTGTGATAAAACGGATGGCTCCGCGGCCGAACAGTCAACTGATGACGGGGATGGAGACCCCGACGTTGCAGTAGCATCAATTCTTTCAGTTTGTGGTAAAAATTCCACGGGAGCAATTCATATTACGCCCTTAGAGATCCAAGATCACAGTGCTATTTTGGAGAAGGTAGCCCAGGATTGACATCTGGATGAGAAACACGGTCCTGCCATTCATCCGCATTTGGCGAAAGTCATTAATAATTTAATGCGGGAGAAAATGTCTGATGAGAAGGTCACAGATAAACTTAAAACTTATGGCTACCCAGAGAACTGTGAAAATTTAGTGGCACCAAGGGTAAATCCCATTGTATAGAATAAGATGCAGCCCGAAGTTCGTTCGGTTGATATCAAACATCAGAAGGTTCAAAAGATCATTGTGAAAGGCATGATCGCTATGGCGCAATTGACAGACAAACTGATGAAAAGGTCTGATGGTGAATTTACAGATGAAATAAAACTGATCATGGATGCACTGGTATTGTCAGCCCACGCAAATTTTGAAATCAACCTCCGGAGACGCGAAAATATTCGCCCAGGGCTGGACAAGGATTATAAACATTTATGCTCCAGTGAAGTACCCGTGACGACACTTTTGTTCGGGGATGATGTGTCCAAAAGCGTCAAAGACCTAACTGAAGCTGGGAAGATCTCAAACAAAATCGGTCCAAAAGGTACCTATGGTAGTAGCTTCAGGGGGCGTGGCCGCCCATTCAGATGGCGAGGTCGTGGCCGCGGTTATTTCCCATACAGCCGAGGTGGCAGGCCATACGGGTACGGTTATGGCGGAAGCTATCGTGGATACCATGGATCATATGCCGGTCAGGCTTTTTTAGGCGGAAATCGCCAGGGATGGCCCCGGAAAAAGAAGGAGGGGCGAGGGAACAATCACCTGTAGATCTGAGCAGTCCCAGTGAATCCTGGATTGAAGGTGAGGTAAGCACACCTTTAATAACCACTGCACATAAACAATACATCCCAATAGTAGGTATAGACTAAAATGGCATGTTAATGAGTGGCGGAAAATTACATCAGATGAAACAATACTTGATTTTGTGCAACATTAATTGCCCTATTGAATTTGAAAATGATCAAGCACCATATCAACAGTTTGTACCTAAACAATTAAATTTGTCAAAAATAGAAAAATCTGTAATTGGCCAAGAAATTGAGAAACTTTTGGCTAAAGGTGTCATTGTCCAGGTGAATCATTGTCCAGGCGAGTTTATTTCAAATGTTTTTGTCAGGCACAAAAAAGGTGGGACCTACAGAATGATTCTAAATTTGAAGCCACTGAATGAAACTGTCAAGTACCATCATTTTAAAATGGACACTCTCTCATCTGTCATAAAGCTTATGAAGCCAGGCTGTTATATGGCATCAGTGGATCTAAAAGATGCTTATTACACAGTGCCAGTAGCAGCTGAACACCAGAAATACTTGAAATTTTACTGGGATAAGAAACTCTATCAGTTTTGTTGTCTTCCAAATGGACTTTCATACGCTCCAAGATTTTTCACAAATTACTTAAACCTGTTTATGCAAGTCTGAGAAGAATGGGGCATGTTTGCCTTGGTTACATAGATGACAGTTATCTTCAAGGAGACTCTGATGAGGAATGTGCAAAAAATGCACAGGATACAAGTGATCAGTTTGAGAAATTGGGATTTATAGTTCATGATCAAAAGTCAATATTTCAGCCTTCACAAATCATGCCCTTTCTAGGATTTGTCCTTAATTCTTTGACACTGTCAGTTGAGCCAACACCAGAAAAAATTACCAGAACAAAAGCTTCCATAAACACACTTCTTGGGAGAAGGGAGATAACTGGGCAAATGCTCTCAGAAGTGATAGGCATTTTGGTTTCACTGTTTCCTGGTGTTGAATTTGGTCCCCTTCACTACAGGTCATTAGAAATTGACAAATCTACTGCTTTGAGGTTGAACTATGGTAGTTACAATGCAAATATGAAGTTGTCAAATCAATCTATGGATGACCTAAATTGGTGGCTAGAAAATTTAGACTTGGCAAGCAAACAAGTTTCACAACGAAGTCCCACAATCTGCATTCGTTCGATGCCTCAAATGAAGGGTGGGGGGCAGTGTGCAATAATGTTACAGCCGGTGGCAGATGGACGCCCACAGAAAGGGAATGTGATATCAATGTGCGAGAGTTGAAGGCATCCTTTCTTACCTTGAAAATAGTATTGTAGGTAAACATGTTTTACTGCAGATAGACAACACAACAGCTGTGGCTTATGTCAATCACATGGGTGGAACTAAGTCTAAATGTTGCAATGCAACAGCTAAAGATATGTGGTCATGGTGTATTGAAAGGGACATATATTTGTCGTCAGCTCACTTACCTGGGGTTCAAAACACAATCGCAGATAGAGAATCAAGATTATTCAATGATCATACTGAGTGGATGCTAAATCAAGATGTTTTCCAAGATATATAGTTAACCAGTGAGGAAAACCAGAAATTGATCTATTTGCATCGCGACTAAATAAACAGGTATCACGTTATGTCGCTTGGCGACCTGACCCTGAAGCTGAGCATGTTGATGCATTTACCATGAACTGGAGTAATAAACAATTCTATGTTTTTCCTCCTTTCAGCATGATACCCAGGGGCGTCGTTAGGGGGGGGGGTCGTCCGATGCGAACGACCCCCCCCCTTTTGCGCCAAAAACAGAAGAAAAAGCAAAAGAAAAAGCAAAAAACAAAAAACAAAAACAGAGAAAACAAAAACAAAATAAAAAAAGCATAAAAACATAAAATAAAAAAAACATAAAAATTACAGATAGAGTGCTAAGACGTGTAGTGGTGTGTAAAAGGCCAGTTTTGTTTGTGTCAAACCAGGAAGTCAAATGGAGTCCGGCATATTCTTCAATATCGATGCGGGTTTATGCGAAACAAATGTGAAAATAGAACCATAAATCAATATACATTGTGTTCAGATTTGTTTCCGAGAAAACGGGTAAAACGCATCTCCGGCAACCGGAGACCCTGGAGCTTCCGGGGCCTAGGCGGCCCCTGGACCCTCGCCTGTCAGGCTGTGACGATCGCTCATTTTAGCTTTGTGTAAATGAATCGCTATCATATTGGTTCTAATGTTCCATCATGTAAAGGTCATCGGTTTTTTATGTGTTCTTTTTATGTGATAAATATAACTAAACAGTCAAATGGATTCAGGCATGAAGTATGATTTTTTCAATATCGATGAGTGTTTATAAATGCGAAACATACGTGAAAATAGAACCATAAATCTGCATACATTACGTTCGAATTTATTTCTGGGAAAACTCTTAGAACGCCTCTCTGGAGATCTGGAACTTCGGAGCTTCCGGGGCCTAAACGGCTCGTGGACCCTCGCCTGTTGGGCTGTGAGGATTTCCTTGTTTTATCTGTGTGTGAATGAATCGTATCTGTAGGCATATTGGTTTCCCTCCCAAGAACTCCTCTCCTCTCATCGTTTTGTATGTTTTAAATATAACTAGAACGTCAAATGGATGAAGGCATGAGGTGCGATGTTTTCAATATCGATGCATGCTTATAATTGCGAGAAAAAAAATCGTGAAAATAGAATCATAAATGTGCATGCAGTATGATCAGTTTTATTTCCGGAAAAACGTTCAGAACGCATCTCCGGCAATCTAGGACCCCGGAGATTCCGGGGCCTAGGCGGCCCTTGGACCCCCGCCTGTTGGGGATGGTGGTCCCCAACTTTCAATTACGTTCCGACGCCACTGGGTTAGCCTACGAGGTATATAGGCCCAAAGCGTTATTATTGTGTTTTCAACATGACAAAGAGAATAAAATATAATGCTGATATTTCACAAATGACGTGTTAGTTTAATTGTTGGAAATCGCTCAGAATGCATCTCAGGCCATCTAAGGTCTCAGAGCTGTATAATATAACCCTCAATCTGCATACATTATGTTCAGATTTAATTCCGGGAAAACGCTTAGAACGCATCTCCGGCGATCTAGGACCCCGGAGCTTCCGGGGCCTAGGCGGCCCCTGGACCCTCGCCTAAAGTGCTATGATAATCGACCCCCCTTTGAAAAATCCTAGCGACGCCCATGATACCACTTTGTCTGCAGAAGGTAGAAGAGGATCAGGCAGATGGGATTTTGGTGGTTCCCATCTGGGACACACAGGCGTCGTTCTCAGGACTGGCCAGGTTACTACACGCTTAAAACTAAAGTGTTGTAAAGTGTTGAAATAACACTTTAAGTGTGTCCACAGGGACTGCACTTTAAAGTGCTGTCCCTGTGGACACACTTAAAGGGTTATTGCAACACTTTACGAGTAGGTTTCGACACTTAGTTTTAAGCGTGTAGTAGCACCACCTCTGGTTCTACCAAGGATGGAACGTCTCCTAGTGTTACCGCACAAAACTAGTTTACTTCATCCACTGAGGAAGAAAATGAAGATGATGACATGCCTGGTGTCAGGGAATCGCTTAAAAAGGCAAATGTTTCAGGACGGGCTGCCTCACTTATCATCTCCTCTTGGCGTTCTGGGACAAAACAGCAATATAGAACCTAGATCAAGAAATGGATGGTATACTGTGGTGAACGACAAGTTGGTCCGTTTCAACCGCCTCTAGAAGTTGATTCAGAATTCCTTGCCTCATTGTTTGACAGTAATCTTGGTTATAATACGGTTAACACAGCCAGGTGTGCACTTTCTTCCATTATCTTACCCATTGGAAATATTACGTTTGGGTCTCACCCGTTAGTCACGAGATTATTAAAGGGTATTTACCAAGAAAGACCCCCTAGTACAGATACTCTTCCACGTGGGATGTGAGTATTGTGTTAACATTTCTCAGTGAACTGGATCCTCTTGAAAACTTGAGTTTGAAAGACTTAACATTGAAATTAGTTATGTTGATGGTTTTGGTTACAGCCCAGCGGGGCCAAACTCTCACACTTCTCAGTTTGAGTCATATGTCAGACACCCAGGAAGGTGTAGCATTTAACAGATAAAGTTAAACAAAGTAAACCGGGTCGCAAATCCCCGGTTATTGAGTTACAACGTTACCCACATGATCAGAGACTCTGTGTGGTTACTGTTTTGGAGGAGTACATTAAGAGAACTGCCTCTTTGAGGAATGATGTTCAGTTGTTCGTTAGCTTTTTGAAACCTCATAAAGGTGTTTCTCGAGATACGGTTAGTCGTTGGGTTAAATGTGTGATGATTAGAGCTGGTATTGATATTGAGATTTTCAAGCCACGTAGTACTAGATCAGCAGCCAAGCGTAATGATGTGAAAACTAGATGAGATATTGAAAACTGCTGGATGAAAATGTAGCAGTACATTTGCGAAACACTATGATAAACCGATCTTATACACAGATAATAGTTTTGCAAGCAAGCTCCCGAACACGATTAAGTAAATGAAAAGCGTGATGTGTCATATTGCATTAAGCAATGGTTGGTGATATTGTAGCATAATTAATATACACCATCATCATGTAACAATAAAAGTTTAATAGCTGCGGAGTTGTGGTGGTTGAAAGTTATGTGACGTACAAAATGATTTATGTGAAAGTGGAACATGTTTATTTCTGTGGAGATCAGCTTATTTTTTATTTCAAATGCCAAACAACATAAATGTTTCTGAGCAGGTGCATAAGTGTTACTGAGAAGTGCAGCTCACTTGATTGATATGCAGGCTGCTTAATATCATTTTAATAAAAACATATGTTAATTTGAACATTCTATCCAAACTTGTTCTAGTTAATCTGTGTGTAAACGTGGACACAGTAGTTCGCCTTAAACATCTCACGTGATCCGGAAGTGCTGGATGGTGAGGCAGAATCAAAAATTGAGCGAGACTTACCTGGTAAGTTGAAGGTCAATTGGGATTTTGCCGAACCATCAACAGCACTGAGGGATTACGTACCCTCCCATAAATATTACTTTGAGAAACTACTGTGCTCACTCCGATTTAAAGTCTGACGTCGTGTGCAAACGATGATGCTATCTCACGTAATCCCTCAGTGCTGTTGATGGTTCGGCAGAATCCCAATTGACCTTCAACTTACCAGGTAAGTCTCGCTCAATTTTTGATTTTACTGATACTTTTTTTCTTTTAGTTGATGATATCCACCAGCCTGATTGTTTAAAAAAAGTATTCTAAATTTTGCTGATAAATTCTATTTCCTTGAGGGGAAGGGGGGGGGGGTGTTGGGTTATTTATTTTGGCATGAATTTCTTGTGCATTTATAAAATATTTACCAGCATTATTGTAATGAAGCATCATAGTTTATTGTTTGTCAGACCACATGTGTCTCTGTCCCAATTCCCATTTTAAAGGTTCATCCCCCAGCAGCATACATGTCAATTAACATTTCAATACACTGTATTCAAAAAAATTCTTGAATCTATCAAATTACGGTACCTTGACTCAGGGTACCATTTTCAGCTTTACAGTCCATTTAAAATGAACGAGTGAAAACAGTTGGTATATATCCTACTACATGTATTATTACTGATGTATTATGGCAGGCCATTAGTATTTACACAATCTTCAAGTCTGCACATACACCATCAGATATCATTTGATGAAAAATAATTTGCTTGTTAAAACCTGGGATTCTGAAAACTTATTCTGAATTGTAGTTAAAACAAAGGGAGTATCTACATTCCACATGTAGGCCAACATTATTGAGATTTTGACTGATAGCATGGATAGAACCTTTCCCAAAGCATTGCTCCATAGAGAAGTTACTGATATAAACAATCCTGCTCTAGATTATAATATCCTGGATTCTTATCATGCTCATGCCACTAACATGAACATCATTGAACTCCAATCCGACCAGTGGTCAAGATCCATCATTGTTCTTCAGGATTTATATTATTGATCACTCATGTATAGATTGGATTAAGTTCTCATAGTATTCATTTCATATTTTTGCAAATTCTTGTAACATGGTCAGATGTCCAGAACAATTCCATGATCATAGAGAATAGATTTTTATAAATTATTATATTCAAAATTTATAAATTCTATCAGGAATTCTGTCTGAAATGGCTATTTCCATATAAAGTTGGTGTTGTCCGTGGGCTTTATCCGTAGGGGTTTGTCCCCTGGGAGTTCTCTTCCAGCATACAAGAGATTTATTGAACTTGCCGGACAATTTTCAAGATACTGAACCTACAGAATTGTATGGAACAATACTTGCTATGAATACTGTTGTTCCTGACAAAGCCACTCAATGGTGAGACCTATTATATAAAGAAACATTATCCATACGCGAATCCCTCTTCAACCACCGTGTCAAACTTAATTCTAAATAATCAGTGTTGTTCAGGTGACACTGTGTTAAACTCTTATTGTTTCTGAACTGCCTGTGTTATTCATATATCATTTCTTCATAAAGCCAGTTGCGCACAATGCAACACCGAGAGAGAAGGTTGGTCATCACATGGACAATCCACGGCTGGAAAACCTATGTGGGCCGTCGTAGCTCAGTCGGTAGACCATCGGTAAGTTAGGTTACCATAGTAACTGTTCATCAGTACACGAGAAGATTGAGACAACAGATATTGTTGTGTACTGGGATTGCTACACTTCCTGCGATGGCAATACCGACTGCGTCAGCCATACTCGCCGCTGATAGACTGTACTCCCGATACTCTTGTGGGAGCTGAAATAAATTGCAACAAATAAAGATGCGAATTTTCAACTGCCAAAGTCTTAAACAGTATTTTCAAATATAAATTTTTATAATATAAAAATCATCAAGCACCATCTAGGTCTAATTTGAGTCTAGAGTGAATATAATTTATTTGAGATCACATTCAACACTCCTACCAAAACAAGAACCTTATGGGCTTCACTATACATTCGTGCACACACTGACTGGAGAAACCGAAACTTTAGTCTAGCCAGAATTCTTCATAAAATTTCATAAAAAATCAACAGTTGCACTATTATACTGCAGTGTGAATTTGGAGAGCCTTTATGATCTTGTAATGTTGTAATAACTAAAATTTTACCTGGATAAAATTGGTCACGGTCAATGAAATTAAAAGGGTATCTAGTCAGTTATCAGTTGTATGTATTAAAATAGCTCAAGGTCAGTCATCTTCAATAGGCTTCAGACCCATCACCAGTTGCACGTCATACTGTGAAATATTGATTCCTTAGCCACCATGCTTTCACGTAAAGGTAGACTTCTTAGCCACCATACTTGTCCCAGCAATTTGTGCATGCAAACTAGAAATCGTATTTTAAATGTGTTTAATTTCCAGTGCCACATGTTTTGACAAAGCTATTCCCAAGATTCCATTTCGTGACCTTTTAGGTCAGGTATTGTAAACATCTATGTACAAAGTTATTTGTGAGAAACAGTTCTATATGGTTTAATATTGGAAGGTTATATAACTGCACTAAATTTGTACTTTGTGAAATCCCAAGTCTGATGTGCGTGTTTAGAAAATGAGACAGATAGCCGAGCGAGATGTCACAACTAGAATTTGATGGGTCTGGCACTGCACCCATTCAATCAGGACAGTATAAAAGAGAATGTTTGGCGTTTTCAAATAACAGTTGATTCCATCATTTACTCTCCTACTGCCACCGGTAGAGGCCACCGGTATAGTTCACAAACTACGTGAAATGTTGTAAGCTGGTACGAAATGCAAATATAGTAAAAACTATACATCATCAGAAATCCGTTGTTGTTTTCATCCATTTTAAGTCCAGAGAAAACATGCACTGGCCGGACCGGAGTCTTCTGAGGGGTTTATGTAATTTCACCTGGGAATGTTGGCGCCCCATACAAGCAGTTTCCGTCGAAACTTCTCACAAATTACATTGGCGAGCTAGGCTGCAAATATGAAATTTTCCGGATACAACGAGAACATCAGTGAACACATGAGAGTTTCCACGTCTACATTTTCCAGCTTCTTTACCGGTGGTGGTAGCCTCGTTTCCATTCGCGAGGACCTGTCCACGATATGCTGACAGGCTTTGACGACCCGTCACGACGATTGATCACGTTGCCCTCCATTTCTGGACCCTCCCTCGTCCCTCCTCCTTCCTCTGCGGTCGGTGCGGTGAGCCCGTGGTCCTTCTTGTTATCTTGTTGTAGTTTTTCTTGTAACCATCTGGATCGTCTCCTTCCATCTTCTCTGGTGTTACGGTGACGTCGACACCGTGGTTGTTTACAGCCATTTCTCCCCTCTTGTGGCTTTTACCAGTTCTTCAACATCAGCTCGTGTGGATGGGCACGAGCAATGATCGTCTGAACTCTTGCAAAGTTTCTTAACGTTTGTCGTCGGAGCGTCGCACGGTGAAGCGGATGCATCTATCAACGAACGCTGGTCCAGCCCAGCATTTGTGAGTGAGCCGGTTCTTTCTCCATCCTGCACATCAGGGCCGGCACATGGCCATCTTTACTGATGTCACACCTCCCGCTCTCCGCATCTTCTTGCATCGGACTCCCTTTCTATTCCTGCATTCAATGAAGTGGTCACCCGGACGGTGACCAGTGAAGACGTTTGGTTTACGTGCCTTGACCTTGCTATCTTTGGCAATCCTCTTCAATTCCTCCTCGTGTGAGTTCTCCTTGAACTGCCTTGTAATTCTGACTGGACGGAATTCTAAACTGATGTCCACGACTGTATGCCAAATTGACATCTCAATGATATGATCGACCCAAACACCGTTCCTTGCTAGAACAGCGGCATGTTTCTCCTCTTCCTTGGTGACATGGTAGCGTGTGCCAGAAACCTCCGGAACGAGTCCATTCCGTGGATACAGTATCTACAGGTACAGTTTGATTCGTTTCGCTTAACAGAGCCTTATGTCTAGTGATTGAATATAACTGTGTTGTCATATATGCCCCGCCTGGTTTGTAGTTTACAGAAATGGGTCATGGCCTAACGAACTCTGAGACGTATTCTGGTAACTTTCTTGGAACATTCTGGACTGAATCCTCAGACAGGTTGGTAACATGTATTGAACGCGACGTTAAACCTTAATCTTCTCTCTCTCCCTTGAACAATCATCTATGTGTGCAATGGTAATGCCTTATATGAATTGTTGGCATCTTTCGTATATTGTGCGCGTTTTGTTTCGTTTATTATCGATAATACTGCATGCTCAGTGAAGTTGATCAATCAATGAATAAACTGGTAGATTGCATGAACTTTGTGACTGGTAAATTTAGTGATTTGAAGATTGGTAAATCTAGCCTTTGAACTTTGGATGAGAACATTGTGATGTGGTTCCACAATGATTTTTTATTAGGACATTTATCGTGATCGGTTTCCATAATAGCTAGTGTAGCTGGTAAGCTAAACACTTAACGCATTTGAGCTAAATGAAACTAAGGTTATCGCGTATATTGATAGGACCTTGATACACTGAGCACATGTACGTACTAGCATTTAATGCTGGAAGGCTATGAGAGCCTGGTTGATGTCGGCTGCGGAGCCCCTTACAATCCCCGGCCTGGTTGTTTGTTTTTGTTTGTTTTTGTATCATCCTGAATTTTATTATTATTGTTTGGATCCTCAGATATAAGTCTAAGATGTTGACAACTTCCTTAAGTGCAGTACATATTGTGTCCATGTCAACCATAAAACTTCTAGCTTTCATAATGAGTAACATAAGGTCCTAATGTTAACCCTTCAGGAAGAGGTATATGACTTAGCACTGACCATGCTAGAGAAGTCGAATACTTGGTGATAACCATGGAAAATGTTTGAGACATAACTACAGGATAATTGTGTCTGTGTTTGAATATTTTTGTTGCAACAATAATGAGATACCATGCAGTGGTGTTAATTGGACAATGCGAGTTGCCATTTTGTGCAGAATTCTTTTGTCATAACTGATCGAGTTTCAGCATGCGATTCCTTTCTACTGACATCATAGTTTTTCTTGCAATGAACTGGTATGTTAATTCTGTTTCGAAATATGTGTGCTCTTCTTTGCTCTGATTGACATCAGCTTACATGTAGGTTTGAGTTTTGACATTTTGATACTGTGACAGTTAAATGTTATTTGTTTTGGCCATTTTTGTTTTGCTTTTCATGTACATGTAATGTTTTGGTAAACTGTTTTGCTTTCCATGTAGTGTTTTGGCGAATTGTTTTGTTTCTGTGTCATATTTTGGCGAATTGTTTTCTTTTTGTGTCATGTTTTGGCAGATTGTTTTCTTTTTGTGTAATGTTTTGGTACATTATTTTGCCTTCGCAACTGAGGTACTTGGAATGTTTTCAAGCAATTATTTTGGTCACACTCGCGATGTGACTGGCGTGTTGTATAAGATATTTGGAGTATTTGAGTGGAGACATTTTGATGAATGTGGAATTCCAACACTACGCTATGGACTATGGTTAATATTGAATAATGATTTAAGATATTGGACCGATATTGCGGATAACGAACTCAGCTATGAATACGAACTATTCTATGAACTTTGGATATCATTTTAATGAATTATGCATTTTGTTACGTGAGATGAAGGAACTCTCGCTTCGATCGTATCATCCATCTTTTGTTGATGTGCAATATTGATTTCTTAGCCACCATACTTTCACGTAAAGGTAGACTTCTTAGCCACCATACGTGTCCGAGCAATTTGTGCATGCAAACTAGAAGTCATATTTTAAATGTGTTTAATTTCCAGTGCCACTTGTTTTGACAAAGCTATTTCCAAGATTCCATTTCTTGACCTTTTATCAGGTATTGTAAACATCTATGTACACAGTTATTTGTGAGAAACAGTTCTATATGGTTTAATATTGGATGGTTATATAACTGCACTAAATCTGTACATCAAGTCTGATGTGTGTGTTTCGAAAATGAGACAGATGGCCGAGCGAGATGTCACAACTAGACTGAGAATTTGATGGGTTTGGCACTGCCCCCATTCAATCAGGACAGTATAAAAGAGAATGTTTGGCGTTTTCAAATTACAGTTTATTCCACCATTTACTGTCCTACAGCCACCGGTAGAGGCCACCGGTATAGTTCACAAACTACGTTAAATCTAAGCTGCTACGAAATGCAAATATAGTAAAAACTATAAATCATCAGAAATTCGTTGTTGTTGTTGTTGTTGTTGTTGTCATCCACTGGCCGGACCGGAGTCTTCTGGGGGGTTTATGTAATTTCACCCGTGAATGTCGGCGCCCCATACAAACCCACTTTCCGACGAAACTCCCCACAAATTACAATATGAATTTGGAGAGCCTGGCAATAATCCTTCAAGAGATATTCTGTTAACAAGTAGGATGGACCGACCGATGGACGGACCATGCAGATAATACCTTTGGAATGGCATCAATAGATTTCTTCTTCGCCATGACAATCCACATGTCTGGACTGTACTTCTAACATATACACAAGAATTTTCAATGATTTTCTAATTTTCAGTCAGTGACTTTGACCGTTTGACCTCAAAATGAATAGGATTCGAACTCTTTACACCATGGATAAGCTATACTCATATATGGCACCAAGACAGACAGACAGACATCGTGATCAAAATATACGAAATCAAAATATATTGATCCTAACCGATCGATCGATACACTGGTTCGCGAGGATGAGCCTTGTCATCCAACAAAGAATGCTTGATATGTCGAACTAAAACACCAAAGCATGAACTTGGGCAAACTTACATCTTCAGACATTTTATAGAATGTGTTGACATAGGCACCTCCCCCCAAGAGACCCTCGTAGAGGACGATGATTAACATGATCCAGATACTAGGTATGAAACGATAGAACACCTGAGTCAGTAACAGCAGCATGTTCACCACCTGATCATAGAGAAACGAATATATCATTCACAGGGACATGATGGGTAAATTCTCACAAGTGTCTTCGTGAACTGATACAAATATACAACAGTTAGTGAGGGGCCATTACAAAATAACATAATGCAGGAGAGCAGGGTGGAGGCGGTCCCTTATCCTCCATCACACATTTTTTAACAAAGTTGAGATAGGACCCCCTTCCAACCCCGCTCCTGCTTTAGATATTTTTTAACTGTCCGTTAAAATATATTTTGATAAATAAATAATCTGGACATAACAGATATTATCTTTGTCTTTGACTTTGCTATTTCCAATATAAACATTCACAAAATAACCCGTTGGGCCCCAATACCCCTCTGCTATGAGTTATTGTGCATTGCATTGAATAAGATGTCTTTTTAGAACAACGAGAGATCCTGAAGGATCTTGGCGCCCACCATTGTCCGATAATTGTAAGCTAATGACTAGAGGATCTTTTTGTCCATTGTTACTAAGAACAGACAATTGATTTGTAATTTTGTTTACAGAATTTCGAATCTGAGTGAAAAAGATTGAAAAAGGCCGCTGAAAAACACCAAGATATGATAATAAGTTTCAGGAGTTTCAAGATTTCTAGAAACTTTACTTAGGGCTGTTCCAGATAAACATATGTACCCCCCCCCCCGGACGGCAAAGAAAAAAAAAATATGTGGGTGGGTGTCATCGTAAAAATATTGCTGGTCTAGGTGGGTGTATCTTGAAATAAACCACTTCTCTGGGTGGTTGGATTCATTACTTGTAAAATGCTTCTGTATGTGGGCCCTCAAATCCTTTTGAGGCATATAGTATTCATTACTTATGTATCTAGATAAACTAATTTTAATCCTCGAATCTTGTCCCGAGTTCGCGACCAACGTCTGTTGTCGTTGTTGTTGTTAACTGGCGCACTGCGACTCCACACAAAGGTGATTTGAATACCGTGTTTTTTCATTGGACAGGCGTCCATGTCAAAGATATTTCATCCAACGAAATACCACGTTACGAAGAACTTTGTCAAGTGGCAGTGAATTCTCTACGAATGGAGATTTTTCGGCAATCTCTGTCCACTGAAAGCAGGTTTTACGATAAGTCCCCGTCTCACCGGAGAAAACAAAACTAACGAGAGTGGCGACACTGTCATCACGAGTTATCTCCCTTCGTCGACGACCGAAGGTCGGGAACCCTCAGAAGCTTGCTTATGCAAGCTACTGTGGTACCGATGACAGGTTTCCGAACGGTTGGGCCCTCAAGTCATCAATTAGATTTTCTCGCGTGTAGATGACGAACATGATCGCAAAGTTTGGTGAATGTTCACTGAAACTATAATTTATGAAACCAATAATTGATGAAAGTTATAATATTTAACTACTGAATGACTTACTTAAAATAATTTATTTTAATTTCTTTTATTGAAATTAATTGATTTCAATAAAAGAAATTAAAATAAATTATTTTAAGAAAGTCATTCAGTGGTTGTTTTCTCAACTTTTTTTTAAACTAGACCCAGTTAAACCAATGTTTTTTTATTAATCAATGATTCAAAATAGACAACTTTTGTACATTTAATGTACACAGATCATAATCAAATATTTAAAATAAAACATCATTAGTAGGCCTAAATAATTCGAGGTGAACACTGGCTGTGAACTGTTACAGAAACATATGTATCCCTTTGATAGTTGGAAACAATAATATTTTTATGTAGTTTGCATCTGTTCATCCAGTCTGAACTACAATGTAGTGCAAATTTCGAAATATGCTTATATGTGTGTCTTTTGAATGAAAACTTGACATGCATAATTTTTTTTCTCCAACCTTAATCTCGCAAACTGGCCCAGGGGAAACATTTTTGCCAGGCCCATCCTCCGTAGTGGAAAAATTATGCAGTACCTTCGATAATCCAGAAATAAAAAAATGCCTGGTCTTCATGTTAAATTATAATATGATATCTGCTTTCACCATGATTAAACTTACTATCAGTGGCCAGGGCAATCCCATCATTTAGTTGTTGGTGTGCTCTTGCTTCTATTGGTGGGTACCTTGGGGATTTTCATTTTAAAAAAATGTGGGTGGGTTGTCTCGGGTTTTAACTTTTCATAAAAAAAATGTGGGTGGGCATGGTGGGTGGCCTCAGGGTTTCTCCTAAAAACGAGAGATCCTGAAGGATCTTGGCGCCCACCATTGTCCGATAATTGTAAGCTAATGACTAGAGGATCTTTTTGTCCATTGTTACTAAGAACAAACGATTGATTTGTAATTTTGTTTACAGAATTTCGAATCTGAGCGAAAAGGATCAGAAAAGGCCAGTGAAAAACACCAAGATATAATCTAAGTTTCAGGAGTTTCAAAATTTCTAGAAACTGTACTTATGTCGGTTGTTATAATACAAGAGAAATGAGCAAAGTTAGTCTGAAGGTGAATGTACATGTACGGAGGATTATTCGCCTTTGTTTCGTAGTATTTTTTTTTTATTTATTTTTTTGCACATGTCATCATTGTGTACTGGAAGCGAAGACCAATCTCTTTGACACTTTGGCATGAGCTATGAAACATACTTAAGATTTTATAATTAAGAACGAATGCTAATTCTGTTCCGTTTATCAGACTATTTTGAGATATCCCTCTTAAGATACCATGCTCGAAAATAGTAAGATGGTACACTACTTAATACTGAAGAGATCTGGTCCGCGCAGTAATGTTCAAACTTTGAAAGTGCCTGAATCCTGATTATCTCTCTTGGATCGAAACATGCAGTAGTCTACAGTTGTCGAGTTGTGACATTGAGTCACAAGAGTCACGTCCCTTCATGTAGCCGATCCGCCGGCAGACGGACCTGTGTACCAAATTTCAGAAAGATCAATGAAATATTTCCTGAGAATTCACGGTAACAATGTTTCAGGGGAAATTCAAGATGGCCGCCTTCTGGCCATATTGGATTTTGGATTCGGACTTAAAAAGGTTTCTTGCACAACTAGACCATAAGCGGAACCCGTGTACCAAATTTCAGAAAATCCATGAAGTACTTCCTGAGCAATCACGATAACAAATTTGCATGGGAAAATCCAAGATGGCTGCCTGTTGGCCATATTGGATTTTCGATTCGGACCGAAAAAGGCATCTTGCATATTGAGACCCTGAGGGGAACCTGTGTACCAAAATTGAGAAAGATCCATGCAGTAGTTCCTGAGAAATGACAATAAAGTTTCATAGGGAAATCCAAGATGGCTGCCTGGTGGCCATACTGGATTTTCAAATCGTACCAGGAAAGGTATCTTGCACAACTAGATCCCAAGGGGAACATGTGTACGAAATTTGAGAAAGATCGATGCAGTAGTTCCTGAGAAATCGCGATAACAAGGTTTCATGGGGAAATCCAATATGGCTGCCTGGTGGCCATATTGGTTTTTCGAATCGGACCGAAAAAGGTATCTTGCACAACTAGACCCCAAGGGGAACCTGTGTACCAAATTTTAGAAAGATCCATGCAGTAGTTCATGAGAAATCGCGATAACAAGGTTTCATGGAGAAATTCAAGATGGCTGCCTTGTGGCCATATTGGATTTTCGATTCGGACCGAAAAAGGTATCTTGCACAACTAGACCCAAAGGGGAACCTGTGTACCAAATTTGAGAAAGATCCATACAGACTTCCTGAGAAATGACGATAATAAAGTTTCATGGGGAAATCCAAGATGGCTGCCTGGTGGCCATATTGGATTTTCGAATCGGACCAGAAGAGGTATCTTGCACAACTAGACCCCAAGGGGAACCTGTGTACCAAATTTGAGAAAGATCCATGCAGTAGTTCCTGAGAAATCGCGATAACAAGGTTTCATGGGGAAATCCAAGATGGCTGCCTGGTGGCCATATTGGATTTTCGAATCGGACCAGAAAGGTATCTTGCACAACTAGACCCCAAGGGGAACCTGTGTACCAAATTTGAGAAAGATCCATGCAGTAGTTCCTGAGAAATCGCGATAACAAGGTTTCATGGGGAAATCCAAGATGGCTGCCTGGTGGCCATATTGGATTTTCGAATCGGACCAAAAAAGGTTTCTTGCACAACTAGACCTCAAGGGGAACCTATGTACCAAATTTGAGAAAGATCCATCCAGTAGTTCATAAGAAATCGCGATAACAAGGTTTCATGGGGAAATCCAAGATGGCTGCCTGGTGGCCATATTGGATTTTCGAATCGGACCAAAAAAGGTATTTGCACAACTAGGCCCCAAGGGGAACCTGTGTACCAAATTTGAGAAAGATCCATGCAGTAGTTCTTGAGAAATCGCGATAACAAGGTTTCATGGGGAAATCCAAGATGGCTGCCTGGCGGCCATATTGGATTTTCGAATCAGACCAAAAAAGGTATCTTGCACAACTAGACCCCAAGGGAACCTGTAAAATTTGAGAAAGATCCATGCAGCAGTTCCTGAGAAATCGCGATAACAAGGTTTCATGGGAAATTGATGGCCGGCCTGGTATTGCTATTGGATTTTCACCAAAAAGGTTTCTTGCACAACCAGACCCCAAGGGGAACCTGTGTACCAAATTTGAGAAAGATCCATGCAGTAGTTCCCGAGAAATCGCGATAACAAGGTTTCATGGTGAAATCCAAGATGGCCGCCTGGTGGCCATATTGGATTTTCGAATCGGACCAAAAAAGGTTTCTTGCACAACTAGACCCCAAGGGGAACCTGTGTACGAAATTTGAGAAAGATCCATGCAGTAGTTCCTGAGAAATCGTGATAACAAGGTTTCATGGGGAAATCCAAGATGGCTGCCTGGTGGCCATATTGGATTTTCGAATCGGACCAAAAAAGGTTTTTTGCACAACTAGACCCCAAGGGGAACCTGTGTACCAAATTTGAGAAAGATCCATGCAGTAGTTCCTGAGAAATCGCGATAACAAGAATTGTTTACGGACGGACGGACTGACGGACGGACTGACGGACGACGGACGACGGACCACGGACGAAAAGTGATTTGAACAGCCCACCATCTGGTGATGGTGGGCTAAAAATGTGATCTAGTAGGGTTGGCCATAGTTCTCTCATACAAGATATGTCAGCTTTTGGCAAGGCCTTAATTAATCAGAAAACTTTCTACTGAGGTTCTGGTAGAGCATGACCGAATTCCTAGCTCTAAATGCTCTTCTATACAGCTCTTCATACTGCAATCAAGTAATTTTATCTTGGAAAAATATATCAGGTTCACTCATCTTCAATGGGGTTCTTTTCTATTCTCACTTAATTGCATGTGCAGGAATATGAATTCGGAGATCTTGGACTCAACATACAGAATTTGACCTTCAGAAATTAAGTCAAGGTCAGTCATATTCAATAGACTTCAGGTTCATCTTCAGTTGCATATGTGGTATAAATCTGGACAAAGTATAATCTGACTTGAACAAAATAGGTCAAGGTCAGTCAACTTCAATACACTTCTGAACCATCGCCAGATGTAAACATAGTATCAATTTGGAAAGAGTACCTATATTTCTTCATGTTATTATATCATATTAAACAGTATATGATGTTGAAAAAGGTCAAGGTCAGTAAACTGGGATAGGCGTCCAGTCAATTACCAGTTGCATATGTGATATGGATTTTTGAGAGCCTAGCTTTAATTCTTCATACAAGATTGCAAATATTGGAATTTCACCTTGATGAAATAGATAGGTCAATGTCAACCATTTCCAATTGGATTCTGACCCATCATCAGCTGCATATGTGGTATGACTTTACGGTAATTTCCCTAATTATTCTCCTTCCAAATCTAATACGAAAAAAAGATCTATTTTTCCTGTCGTGATTTTTCGGTCCTATAATAAAACGAAAACTCAGCATTTTCAATGTACCAGTCCTCACAATAATCCTTCTTGAGATATTGTTTCCACAAGAAAGATAGACAAACAGACACCGCCATCGCTGACAATACGCTTCAAGGAAAAGGGTAAAAAACAGAATATATCAAAAATAGGAGGGAAGAAACTAGAGTTGATTCCACCCCATTCCAGCTATATCGGTCCCAGCATATGGTAAATTCCCTAATAAATCGATCACTGGAAGTTGATATTATAAAAAATGACGGTCATCAAATCTATCGCAAATAATTGAAGGCGGCAATTCCCGAAAATGCTGAATGATCGATTTACAAGTTTCAGCAATTTGCGATCTACCTAAAATCAGTTGTGATTGAATTATTACCACTTAATTCCGATCAAATTTTATCACAAAATTTGTGGGTGATGGATTTGCGATAGTTTTTTTTTCATTTCGGGAGATTACCATACACAAACAAATCTTCATGGAAAAAGAGCACAAATTTTTAAAGCTGGCTGTTGCCAGTTCAGTTATTCTTGTCTTGTCCATTATTTCTGCAGGGTGAGAAATTAAAATAAGTGCAAGACTTTCCCCATATATCTTATCTATTCATCACTGCTAGATGCCAATTATTCATATAACCCAGACCGAGAACATCATCTCACAAACGTATATTCACCAGGTCAATTAGCAAATAAACTCAATATAATGGTATTTGATTCCACCCTGCAATAGATGTGTGTGACATTTTCAATTAAAAATGGTGTTAAATTTTTTGTTTCTTTTTTTTTAAAAAAAAAATTGTATGCTTTAACAAAGTGAACGATTATGGGATCATATAGGCATACTTCTGTTTGCGAAATATGCTTAGTTAGGCTGTGATGAATTGGGCCCAATAGTGCTGCCTGATACAGGAATAATTTAAGCAAAACACTTCAGGAAATCTCGTCAGTTTTAGGTCTCTCCCCGCGCGGTCATATGTCAGAATAGCCCTGCGCATAGAGTGCCAAAAGACGTTTTTGTGCCCAAGATTGCTGACGTACGGCAAAGATAGCTTCAATTTGAAAGCAAGTGATGGCAGTGGTTTTCAGGAATTCTAGCCTTGGCGTCTTATGTCGGTAGTTGAAAGTGAAAAAAGAAGAAGAAACGTTTACAAAAATACTTACTTTCAAATCTCTTACACTCCCCTGAACATGTCCTTTCCATTCTATGCATACCTAACTTTGAGTGGATGGAACAGAATAGAATAGAATATCTTTATTTGCTGATCACAGCGCCCCGAGAGGCTAACAATCAAATTTTATACAAACAAAAATAAACAAATAATAACCCCATCCCTGGATTATATATGATTCCCTCCCCCAAATATTTAACCCCACAAAACATTACCCCAATACTAGTAAAGTACTGCCAATGCCCAGACGATGGTGTCATTGGGGTGTTTATATGCCTTGTACAAAGCACAAGACTGGAAACATTTTATCAACAATTTCTCCGGCCTCCTCGATTCTCGATCGCCGCCATGTTTGTGTAATGCGCATGTGTCGAACAAAACAGCATCCGGTTAAAAAAGCGCATGGTTAAACCACGCCCACCACATGTAGCCATGTGCTTTTTTAACCGGATGTTGTTTTGTTCGACACATGCGCATTACACAAAAATGGCGGCGATCGAGAATCGAGGAGGCTGGAGAAATTGTTGATAAAATGTTTCCAGTCTTGTGCTTTGAACAAGGCATTTTAACACCCCAATGACACCATCCAATCACAGTTAGGTGACCATAGAACGGAAGGACATATTCATGGGAGTGTAAGAGGTTTGAAAGTAAGTATTATTGTAAACGTTTCTTCTTTTTTTTCACTTTCAACTACCGACATAAGACGACAAGGCTTCCGCTTGGCGTCTTGTAAGGCTACAGGAATTCATGCTTCATTCTCAAAGAAAATTTCACTCTGTGTGTTCGGCCTTTAATACTCTCAGGACTAAAGCTGGAGTTTTCTGTCCTTACCTGAAGAATGGGAAGGATCCATAATTTGTTTATCCTCAGAACATTCACAGATGACCGAGATATGAAGACACCCACATTATAATCCACCTGGTACCTGTGGATATTTAATATACAAATCCACAGATTGACTAACAATTAACAAATTATCTTCCCTGATTGTGACACATTACCTTAATTATGAGAAATTTTGAAAATAGATTATCTCCCCCTTATTGTGACAAATTATCTCCCCTTCGAATATAAGAATTTTGACAGAAACGTCAGACATGTAAACTGACCCAAGAACTAGGATGATGCGAAATTCATTCAACAGACAATTGCTGAATAATACTGTAAACTTCAAACTAAAGCTTGAATAAGAAACTGAAATCAGAACTTCACAATTTACCTCAGGTCATGGCAATTTATTTAGTAAGCCACATACAGTCTATCAAATATATTTCAAAGAAGTCAAACAATAATCGAGTGTCTTTAAAACGACTTACACAACCACTTTTATACTCACCATCTATACTGCTCTTTACGCGAAAGCCAAATATCATTGAAATACAGAAGTTCATGCTGAAATGAGACAGTAACTGATATCAATAAGATACTAGTCCGACCTTCCTATGACCGGCTTCAGCCATACGATGGATAATTTCTGACATTGTCTGACTCGGGTCAGAGTCCTCGGCTCTCCTATAAAAAACACAAACCACGGGGTCACGCGACCTCATCCTAGTAACGAGAGATCCTGAAGGATCTTGGCGCCCACCATTGTCCGATAATTGTAAGCTAATGACTAGAGGATCTTTTTGTTCATTGTTACTAAGAACAAACGATTGATTTGTAATTTTGTTTACAGAATTTCGAATCTGAGCGAAAAAGATTGAAAAAGGGACAATGAAAAACACGAAGATATATTCTAAGTTTCAAGAGTTTCAAGATTTCTAGAAACTATACTTATATCGGTTGATATAATACAAGAGAAATGATCAAAGTTAGTCTGAAAGTGAATGTACATGTGCGGAGGATCCTTCGGCTCCGTTTTGTAGTATTTTTTTTATTTATTTTTTGCACGTGTCATCATTTTTTTGGAAGCGAAGACCAATCTCTTTGACACTTTGGCATGAGCTATGAAACATACTTAAGATTTTATAATTAGGAACGAATGCTAATTCTGCTCTGTTTACTGGGCTAGTTTGAGATATCTCTTTTAAGATACCATGCTCGAAAATAGTAAGATGGCACAATACTTAATACTGAAGGGATTCGATCAGTGCAGTAATGTTGAAACTTCGAAAGTGCCTGAATCCAGATTATCTCCCTTGGATCGAAACATGCGATAGTCTACAGTTGTCGAGCTGTGATGTTGAGTCACAAGAGTGACGTCCCTTCATGTAGCCGACCCGCCGGCAGACGAAAGGGTGGGGCAGTTCACTTCCTACTACATGGACTAAAGAAAACTGATTTAAAATTTGAAGAAATACATTTCAATTCCGAATTATTTGAACTCCTTAATATGGAAGGTGAAGGTATGGATATTCTCTATAGTCAATATATAGAATATGCCCCACCGCTTGATCCGCCGACTCTTGTGATGCAACGTCACAACTTGAGAATACCGTATTAATTGAATTTTCGAATTGGACCAAAAAAAGGTTATGTTGCACTACTTGGACCCATGAAATATTTCCTGAGAATTCACAATACCAATGTTTCAAGGGGAAATTCAAGATGGCCGCCTTGTGGCAATATTGGATTTTCGATTCGGACCGAGAAATCACGATAATAAAGTTGCATGGGAAAATCCAAGATGGCCGCCTGTTGGCCATATTGGATTTTCGAATCGGACCAGACAAGGTACCTTGCACAACTAGACCCCAAGGGGAACCTGTGTATCAAATTTGAGAAAGATCCATGCAGTACTTCCTGAGAAATGACGATAAAGTTTCATCGGGAAATCCAATATGGCTGCCTGGTAGCCATATTGGATTTTTCGAATCGAACAAAAAAGGTTTCTTGCACAACTAGACCCCAAGGGGAACCTGTGTACCAAATCTGAGAAAGATCCACGCAGTACTTCCTGAGAAATCGCGATAAGGTTTCATGGGGGAATCCAAGATGGCTGCCTTGTGGCCATATTGGATTTACGAATCGGACCAGAAAAAGTATCTTGCACAACTAGACCGCAAGGGGAAACTGTGTACCAAAATTGAGAAAGATCCATGCAGTAGTTCCTGAGAAATCGCGATAAGGTTTCATGGGGAAATCCAAGATGGCTGCCTTGTGGCCATATTGGATTTTCGATTCGGACCGAAAAAGGTATCTTGCACAAATAGACCCTAAGGGAAACCTGTGTACCAAATTTGAGAAAGATCCATGCAGTACTATCTGAGAAATGACGATAACAAATTTTCATGGGGAAATTCACGATGGCTGCCTGGTGGTCATATTGGATTTTCGAATCGGACCAGAAAAGGTATCTTGCACAAATAGACCCCAAGGTGAACCTGTCTACCAAATTTGAGAAAGATACATGCAGTAGTTCCTGAGAAATCGCGAAAACAAGCTTTCATGGGGAAATCCAAGATGACTGCCTGGTGGCCATATTGGATTTTCGAATCGGACCAGAAAAAGGTATCTTGCACAACTAGACCCCAAGGGAAAACTGTACCAAATTTGAGAAAGATCCATGCAGTAGTTCCTGAGAAATCGCGATAACAAGGTTTCATGGGGAAATCCAAGTTGGCTGCCTTGTGGCCATACTGGATATTCGATTCGGACCGAAAAAGGTATCTTGCACAACTAGACCCTAAGGGAAACCTGTGTACCAAATTTGAGAAAGATCCATGCAGTACTATCTGAGAAATGACGATAACAAAGTTTCATGAGGAAATCCAAGATGGCTGCCTGGTGGCCATATTGGATTTTCGAATCGGACCAGAAAAAGGTATCTTGCACAACTAGACCCCAAGGGAAAACTGTACCAAATTTGAGAAAGATCCATGCAGTAGTTCCTGAGAAATCGCGATAACAAGGTTTCATGGGGAAATCCAAGTTGGCTGCCTTGTGGCCATACTGGATATTCGATTCGGACCGAAAAAGGTATCTTGCACAACTAGACCCTAAGGGAAACCTGTGTACCAAATTTGAGAAAGATCCATGCAGTACTATCTGAGAAATGACGATAACAAAGTTTCATGAGGAAATCCAAGATGGCTGCCTGGTGGCCATATTGGATTTTCGAATCGGACCAGGAAAGGAATCTTGCACAACTAGACCCCAAGGGGAACCTGTGTACCAAATTTGAGAAAGATCCATGCAGTAGTTCCTGAGAAATCGCGATAACAAGATTTCATGAGGAAATCCAAGATGGCTGCCTGGTGGCCATATTGGATTTTCGAATCGGACCAGAAAAAGGTATCTTGCACAACTAGACCCCAAGGGGAAACTGTGTACCCAATTTGAGAAAGATCCATGCAGTAGTTCCTGAGAAATCGCGATAACAAGGTTTCATGGGGAAATCCAAGATGGCTGCCTTGTGGCCATACTGGATTTTTGATTCGGACCGAAAAAGGTATCTTGCACAACTAGACCCTAAGGGAAACCTGTGTACCAAATTTGAGAAAGATCCATGCAGTACTATCTGAGAAATGACGATAACAAAGTTTCATGGGGAAATCCAAGATGGCTGCCTGGTGGCCATATTGGATTTTCGAATCGGACCAGAAAAGGTATCTTGCACAACTAGACCCCAAGGTGAACCTGTCTACCAAATTTGAGAAAGATACATGCAGTAGTTCCTGAGAAATCGCGATAACAAGCTTTCATGGGGAAATCCAAGATGGCTGCCTGGTGGCCATATTGGATTTTCGAATCGGACCAGAAAAGGTATCTTGCACAACTAGACCCCAAGGGGAACCTGTGTACCAAATTTGAGAAAGATCCATGCAGTAGTTCCTGAGAAATCGCGATAACAAGGTTTCATGGGGAAATCCAAGATGGCTGCCTGGTGGCCATATCGGATTTTCGAATCGGACCAGAAAAGGTATCTTGCACAACTAGACCCCAAGGGGATCCTGTGTACCAAATTTGAGAAAGATCCATGAAGTAGTTCCTGAGAAATCGCGATAACAAGATTTCATGGGGAAATCCAAGATGGCTGCCTGGTGGCCATATTGGATTTTCGAATCGGACCAGAAGAGGTATCTTGCACAACTAGACCCCAAGGGGAACCAATGTACCAAATTTGAGAAAGATCCATGCAGTAGTTTCTGAGAAATCGCGATAACAAGGTTTCATGGGGAAATCCAAGATGGCTGCCTTGTGGCCATATTGGATTTTCGATTCGGACTGAAAAAGGTATCTTGCACAACTAGACCCTAAGGGAAACCTGTGTACCAAATTTGAGAAAGATCCATGCAGTACTATCTGAGAAATGACGATAACAAAGTTTCATGAGGAAATCCAAGATGGCTGCCTGGTGGCCATATTGGATTTTCGAATCGGACCAGGAAAGGAATCTTGCACAACTAGACCCCAAGGGGAACCTGTGTACCAAATTTGAGAAAGATCCATGCAGTAGTTCCTGAGAAATCGCGATAACAAGATTTCATGAGGAAATCCAAGATGGCTGCCTGGTGGCCATATTGGATTTTCGAATCGGACCAGAAAAGGTATCTTGCACAACTAGACCCCGAGGGGAACCTGTGTACCAAATTTGAGAAAGATCCATGCAGTAGTTCCTGAGAAATCGCGATAACAAGGTTTCATGGGGAAATCCAAGATGGCTGCCTTGTGGCCATATTGGATTTTCGATTCGGACCGAAAAGGTATCTTGCACAACTAGACCCTAAGGGAAACCTGTGTACCAAATTTGAGAAAGATCCATGCAGTACTTCCTGAGAAATGACGATAACAAAGTTTCATGGGGAAATCCAAGATGGCTGCCTGGTGGCCATATTGGATTTTCGAATCGGACCAGAAAAGGTATCTTGCACAACTAGACCCCAAGGTGAACCTGTCTACCAAATTTGAGAAAGATACATGCAGTAGTTCCTGAGAAATCGCGATAACAAGCTTTCATGGGGAAATCCAAGATGGCTGCCTGGTGGCCATATTGGATTTTCGAATCGGACCAGAAAAGGTATCTTGCACAACTAGAGCCCACGGGGAACCTGTGTACCAAATTTGAGAAAGATCCATGCAGTAGTTCCTGAGAAATCGCGATAACAAGATTTCATGGGAAAATCCAAGATGGCTGCCTGGTGGCCATATTGGATTATCGAATCGGACCAGAAAAGGTATGTTGCACAACTAGACCCCAAGGGGAACCTGTGTACCAAATTTGAGAAAGATCCATGCAGTAGTTCCTGAGAAATCGCGATAACAAGATTTCATGGGGAAATCCAAGATGGCTGCCTGGTGGCCATATTGGATCTTCGAATCGGACCAAAAAAGGTATCTTGCACAACTAGACCCCAAGGGGAACCTGTGTACCAAATTTGAGAAAGATCCATAAAGTAGTTTCTGAGAAATCGCGATAACAAGAATTGTTTACGGACGGACGGACTGACGGACGGACTGACGGACGACGGACCACGGACGAAAAGCGATTTGAACAGCCCACCATCTGGTGATGGTGGGCTAAAAATTATTTGAAAAAAAATACTTGTCCGTTCTACAACACTTAGCTCACATATATTTATTAATAAATAAACCCAAATTTAACGAGTTTCGTTTCGTTCTTCGTCTATTACAGTGTTTTTTCTTTGCTTCAACGAACCACAACTGACCCAGTTTTCCGTTTGGAATGAGATAGAAGTTGAAAGCACTAAAACTTGTGAAGAATATGACGGATCTTGTTGAATTTGGGCAGGCAATGAAGGGAAATTATTCATTAATAAATGTATGCGAGTTAAGTGCTGTAGAATGATAGTATTTTTTCAAATTAATGTTTACTGGGATGAGGTTGCGCGGCCCCCAATCTTAATAAATTAATATCCTATCAATGCTTCCCAATCGTATATGTCGCCATGTAGGATCTTACGGATTTCAATTGAATTTGGTGTTCAGAGCGCCCAGGTTATGAATATTCAATAGTTTTATGACATCATGACTGCATTTGAACTACTTTACTTGCAGACATGGAGGGGGGATAAGGTCCATATTTCTACCCCGCTTTATGATGCCAACCTGGCGGGAGAGCGGCAACATCAGGTGATACCCCGACAGCGTGGCGCCTGGTTCGGCTGAGTCAATGAAAATGCCCCTACCATTATGTTCCTTTCAAAGCACTATGAAGAGTTCTCGGGATTGGTCAACACTCGCATTAGTGCAAGCCGGTTAGATCTCACAGGTGACATATCCAAACAGATAGGATATAATTTTAATTAGATTGCGCTGCCCAGCAGGGGCGTCGGAAGCGGGGGAGCCGGGGGGGCACGTGCCCCCCCCCCCCAGATGAAAACCAGGGGGGAATATTATGTTTGTGCCCCCCAGATTTTGTAGTTGAAAACCCTTCCTGACCTGGTTCAAACAGCGAAGGAGATGGGCGGGGATGAGTTTTCGTCTCTGAAACGCGTGACGAGTATTCGAACATTGGTTGCTATACTGCAAAAGTTGCAAGTGAGACGGCGCATGATGTGTGAAGTAGAAAAGCTACTTCGCATTTACTTCCTTCTCTACGCTGAGACGCATCAAGACTTACCTACGCTCGAGCATGACCCAACAGCGCCTAAACAACGTAGTGATACTGCACATCCACAGGGGCATGACGGAGCAGTTGGACTTGAAAGGGGTCGCGAAGTTATTTGCATCTGTAAATGAACGACGGGTCAATTTTTTTGGAAAGTTTGATTGATTCAGATCGAAT
This sequence comes from Hanleya hanleyi, assembly GCA_036873755.1. Lineage (NCBI taxonomy): Eukaryota > Metazoa > Mollusca > Polyplacophora > Lepidopleurida > Hanleyidae > Hanleya > Hanleya hanleyi. Next base: position 112,198 of record JAVTVY010043505.1, on the reverse strand, counting down.
TTGCACTGCTGGAAATTTGGACGAGTTGTTTATTTGACGGAAATGAAGACGGATTAGTATTCCTGTGTGTGTGTTAGCAGTTTTTTTTATTAATTTTATTTACCAAACTAGTATTGAAACAGTTGAAATATCTGAGAAAATATATGCGTTTTATTTGTCGGAAATCGCTCAAAACGCCCCTACGGCCGTCTAGAACCCAGGAGCTTCCTGGAAATTTGGACGAGCCGTTTATTTGACGGAAATGAAGACGGAATAATATTCCTGTGTGAGTGTTAGCAGTTTTTTATTAATTTTTTTTTTACCAAACTAGTATTAAAACAGTTGAAATATCTGAGAAAATATATGCGTTTTATTTCTCGGAAATCGCTCAAAACGCTCCTACGGCCGTCTAGAACCCCGGAGCTTCCAGGGCCCTGGACCCTCGCCTAAAGTGCTGGGATAGTGCCCCCCCCAGTCAGAACTATCTTCCGACGCCACTGCCCAGTGGTCGCCCCCATTTTGAGTTTTTTTGTATGGGGGAGAACCCTGACTCCAGGCGGACAATCTGTCAGAAATTATCCGTCGTGTGGATGGAGGGTCATCAGAAGCTTGGATTATAATATACATGGTGATCAAGATTCATTTCTGGTACTAACCATTTTGTATTGTCATTAGATTAGATGCATAAATTGCTATATTTCATGATATCTGAAATAAAAATAGACAGATTGAGACAAATGTGACTTACCAAACCCTGATTAATAAAATATTCTGCAAAATATACTATAGCCAATGGAACCATGAACTGAAGAAGAGGCTGAAATGAGAGAAAAATATTGTATTATTATTGTTTCGAAAGGCTTAGTTTGGTTTACTTTCATAATATTTTTACACTTCTGATCAGAGTAATTAACACAGAAAAGAAAGTTTTCAATCAGCCTTGTCTAATTAGATATATACAGTTTTCTACAGGTTTCGGGGAGGATAAATTTCAATATATGACTTTTTTGCAGAAAATTACCCAAATTTAAACCACAGGTTTGACCTCCCATATTTCTCCATTCAACTTCTCAAAGCTATACACACAGCATTTCGATTGGGACAGTGCAGCATAGCAGTCAATCTTTTAGAATTATTGCAGCCAAAAACAGGAACCTTTGAAAAATTATACCTATAAGTAATTGATTAAAAAATTAGTTCGGTTAATGGCTGTATTTTCCATTAAATACACTTCTGTACTTCTGTAATATAGAGATGTGCCATCCTGATAAATCCCAACAAATACCTTTGTCAGATGAATTTTCTGTCTCCAGCTCAAAGGTCCCGGTGCTACTTCTGAAAAAAATAACAGGATTCAGATTCAAATAATTTTACTAATTTTATTAGACTGATTGATCTCTAGCTTCACATGCGCTGCTTTTCTTTTTATTTATTTTTTTTTTTCTTTCCACAAACCAAATATATCCATCTTTCCTTGATGGATGTTTTATTAGCAGTAGTTTAATACAATTTTCATGAAACCAACACTGTTCTTCGAGCTACTTGAAGAGTCAGTCTTCAACAATACTATTTCTGATTTTTTTTTTACTATTTTCCTGTAAATAAAATGTCGTGGTATTGTAGTCTATTATTAGACATTGTGGATGTTTCTCGAATATAAGGCTGACGCAAGCTTGTTGACGTACTATTATGTGGGTCAGTCACTTGGAGCTTTCTGGAAGACTGTTGTAAGTTGTATCCCTGTCAGATGATGCGGTAATAATATGTATTCTAGAGGCTTCTTGATTGGTAGAATGGTCTGGAATTCATCATAGAGTATAAATAGCGCATCACTCAGTCATTCAGCAGGAAATTCAAACTGGCTTTTTATGTGGGTCTGTTATACTGTGTTACTATCTGGATTTACGGACTGCTGGATTATTTACTCCTGTGTATTAACTGTAACTTGGCTGCTGCATAATCTACGCTATTTGTTAACGACTATCGGATATTGGACATTTACTGGGACTGTATGCATCTGAGCAGTGTTGGATTACCAGTATTCAGAAGAGTGACTTGTGCGCGTCAACAAGGACTGTAAACAGTACACCGATATAGCATTGAACAGTAAGACTATATTTCATACATCTATTTGTTGTATTAACCTTACTTAAATTGTATATGATTTTATTATTGTAAATAAATATTTGATTGTTAATCCTTGACTTCACACGTCTTTCTGTTACGGTAAAAGCTGACGTAACAGAAATTGGGGGCTCGTCCGGGATGTTTGTTTACATTATTGATCAGCTGGCAGCTTTGCAACATAGTTCTAAATTGATATAGCTTTACAACATTGTTTAATTTGTGAAGTCAGAGAGTATGCTATCAGCACGTCATTTGACCCAGCACAGTTTGCCTTAAGCCTAGTCAGGAGGTATTTAGCGAACTACGCAAAGAGGATTTGTTCGCGCTGTGTAAATTCCTACAAATTAAAGTCAAAACATCTTTGAGAAAAGCAAGACATTAAGAAACTCATTATTAAACATTTGTCAGCAAACAAATTTGGGATGAGAGTGATTTTGATTTAACTGGGGAAACATGATGATTTGGAAATAAGGAAATCAGAATTGCAACATCAGCTGGAATTAAAGAAATTAGAATTAGAGACAGAAAGGGAAGAAAGACAGTTTCAGTTAGAGAGAGAAAAATTAGAGAAAGAAAGAGACAAATAATTAGAGAGAGAAAAGTTCGAAAAAGAGGAAAGAGAGAAAGAGAAAGAGAGACAGTTTCAGTTAGAAATGAAGCATATGGAATTCAGTCGCAAACAAGTCCTCTTGCACATGCACCTGTACAATCACAATCAAAATTTGATGCGGCTCGTCAAATACGTCTCGTCCTACCATTTCAGGAAAAAGAAGTTGATAAATATTTTCTGCATTTTGAGAAAATTGCTGAAAATTTAAACTGGCCAAAAGAAAATTGGAGTTTACTTCTTCAAAGTGTTTTGATCGGAAAGGCAAGGGACATTTACACTCAATTGACGGTAAAGCATGCATCAAATTATGATATAGTGAAGGATATAATCCTTGAAGGTTATGAATTAGTTCCTGAAGCCTATAGACAAAAGTTTCGCAGTTGTGAAAAAGAAAACTCTGAGACTCATGTAGAATTTGCTCGTTCAAAAGAACAGTTATTTGATAGGTGGTGTGCCTCGGTTAAAATTGACAACAAGTTTGAAAGCCTTAGACAGCTTATGCTGGTAGAGGAATTAAAAAGGTGTATCCATGGTGATATTAGAACACTTCTTGATGAAAAGAATGCCAACACTTTAGATCAGGCAGCACGTTTTGCTGACGAATACGCTCTGAAACACAAATTATCATTTGTCAATGCTGTTAAGCCAAGTTCATTCCAGTCTAATTACAACACATATAAGGGAAGTGGAAAGAGGTGCCGACATACTGACTGAGTCACATGACTTCACAGTATAGTCTCCCGGTTAACCTATTGTAAAGCACATACCAAGAATCTAACGATTCGTGATGTGTTGTATCTCAGGTACGCTTTTATTGTACCTGTTCATGTGGCAACTTGGATGATATGACCACACGGGCCCAGCACCGGCATAAACGGTATTAGATACAAATCTAGAGAGCTATGATGGAAATGCTCTGACAACTCGTATATTGGTAATTGGTGAGCTGTTTCGCTGTGACAACTCGTACACTGGGGATTGGTGAGCTGTATCGTCGTCAGATGAAAATGACGGCATTTAACACAAAAGACTAGTCTGTAAGCCCGATGTCGACCCAGCATCAACTTCCCACAAATGCCAACATATATCAAAGACCAAAAGGTCTGTACAGGGGGCGGGCCTCGGGGACGAAACGTCCACCAGCAGAATCTCGCCATATACAGGTAAAAATTACAACACATATAAGAGAAGTGGGAAGAGGTGCCGACATACTGACTGAGTCACATGACTTCACAGTATAGTCTCCAGGTTAACCTATTCTAAAGCACATACCAAGAATCTAACGATTCGTGATATGTGTTGTATCTCAGGTACGCTTTTATTGTACCTAATATCTCAGGTAACAAACCCAGTTCTTTCTCAGGGCCTAAAATCTTTAACCTCAGTTACAAAGGTCAACGGTCAAACACGAAGTCTCAGACACCCACTTTTAACACTCAAACTAAATCTCCCGTTTGAAATTATTGTAAGAGGGAAGGCCATTTAGTGGCTAATTGTTTCAAATTGAAAAGAAAACAACAAGATCAAGCCTTTCAAAAGCCCAGTGGTTTCCTCACTTCAAGATCTATACCCAAGCAGGTTAGTGACGTTCATAGTGACGTTAAGATGGCTAGGGACACTGTTCCTATTAGTTCTATCAAGGGTAAGGTTGACAGTTTTTCTCCTGTTATGGAGATTTTTGAACCATTTATCCACAATGATTTTGTGTCACTTTCAAGTGATTTGTCTAATGCTTCTCCTATTAAGATTTTACGAGACACGGGCGCGTTCCAGTCTCTTTTGTTGGCAGAAACTTTGCCGTTTTCTGACTCTTCATCTGCAGGCATTAATGTCCTGATTAAAGGGGTAGATTCTGTAAATTATACACCCGTTCAGCTCCATAACGGTGGGTATTAAAGGTAGTTTACCATTTGAGGGTGTTCAATTACTTCTTGGAAATGATCTTGCGAGAGATAAGGTCGGGGTGAACCCGATTGTAACTGACAAACCTTGTTTGGATCAGATCCATGATCCAGTTGAACACGAAATTCAAAGTTTATATCCTGCTTGTGCAGTTACTAGAGCCATGAGTATTGGCTGAGGAATCTGAAAAGTCTCTTAAAGATGACGTCATCGATGACGTTTGTTTGGCCGACACTTTCGTGTGTTTAAATGTTGAGGTTGATAAGCCACATTTTGATAGCAAATTGGAATGTTCTAATGACAAAATTTCAAAATCACAACTGGTTAATGAACAGCATAGTGACAAGGACATTTCCAAGTTATTTGACAGGGCAGTAGATGAGTGTGATGTAACTCTAGAGCCTGTGTGTTACTTTTGCAAGAATGGTGTTCTTATGCGCAAATGGCGACCGCCAGATGTGTCACCTGACGATGAATGGGCAGTTAAGTATCAGATTCTAGTACCAAATTCATATCGTTCAGATTTTCTCAGACTAGCCCATGAAACACCTCTTTCGGGCCATTTACATGTTAACAAAACATATCACAAAATTCTAAATCATTTCTATTGGCCAAATTTAAAGAAAGATGTTACGTAATTTTGTAGGTCATGCCACACATGTCAAATGGTAGGAATTACAAGCGTCTAGTCCGTCATTCATAATCCAGCCGTCGTCCATTAGAGAATATCCGCGTCCATAATCCAAAGACCTATTCCATTTCCATATAACAGTATTAGCACCAAATTCAAAAAGACAAAAGTATACATAAACATAGGCTTGTTTCCTGCAAGAGAGAAGCGGTCAACAGTTTTCAATGATACCGGCAAGACATCATGATGTTCCAAAATATCCATTCCGTATCGCTGATCAGTATTCTTAATCCATAATATTCGTTATAGAGGCGTCATCTAAAAATAATGTACCTCAGTCACGCTTTGATTGTGACTGTTCATATGAGTACCATGAGGATCTTGAAGTACATGGGCTCATACGGCCCCTAGCCCCGGGTTAAGCAGAATTAGACACATGTTACGAAACGTAGCGCCATAGATCTTGCACGCTACGTTCGTATTTTGCTATCAGCATGCGATATGTATCGCCAAATTTGAGAAACTTTGAGTGGAGGCGCTTGGTGGAATAACCGAACCATACCAAAGGCCCCTCTACAACCAATCCCTGCATTTGAGGAGCCATTTAGTAGGGTGATTATAGATTGTGTTGGTCCATTACCAAAAACAAAGTCAGGCAATCAATATATGTTAACAGTCATATGTGCTTCAACCAGGTTCCCTGGGGCCATTCCTTTACGGAATATTGAGGCAAAAACTATGTTAAGGCCTTAGTTAAGTTTTCACACTTGTCGGCCTACCCCAGTCCGTTTAGTCTGATCAGGGATCTAATTTCATGTCAGGAATTTTTTAACAAGTCAAGCATGAATTGAGAATAAAGTACAAATCATCTGCATACCACCCAGAAAGCCAAGGCGCATTAGAAAGATTCCACCAGACAGCAAAGAACATGATTAGAACTTATTGTTTTGACACTGAGAAAGACTGGGATGAAGGCATACATTTGTTATTGTCTGCCGTTAGAGAGTCTGTTCAAGAGGCTTTAGGCTTCAGTCCATTTGAATTAGTATTTGGTCATACAGTTAGAGGACCACTTAAACTGCTAAAGGAAAGTTCCTAGACAGTGATCTTGACTCATGTAGTCTCCTACAATATGTGTCGGACTTTCGCACCAAGTTGACTAAAGCATGTGATTTGGCCATGTCAAATTTAAAGTCAGCACAAAAATGTATGAAAATAACCTACGATAAATGTGCCCTTAAACGATGTTTCCTGGTGAGAAGGTACTGGCTTTTCTGCCTATTTCTAGTAATCCACTTAAGGCTAGGTATTATGGTCCTTATGTCATTGAAAAGAAATTAAGTGACCTTAATTATGTAATTCAGACTTCTGATAGGCGTAAACACAAACAGTTATGTCATGTAAATATGTTAGTTAAAGTTATACATAGAGATAGCACTAACAGTACTGTACACCCTGAAAGTGTAGTTAGTTCTGACCCTGATGATAATGAAAATTGTGAAGAGCCCACGACAGCGGCGAAATTACATAAGGCTGACATTCTACTTAATTTGGATTCCAAGTTGGGTCACCTCGAACCAGCGCGTCAGGAAGAACTTCGAACTCTGCTCAGTCAATATGAACATTTGTTTCCTGATATCCCCACTAGGACTGATAAAATTTCACATGACGTCAATGTCGAAGATTCTAATGCAGTGAAGCAGCACCCATATCGTTTGAATCTCATTAAACAAAACTATCCGAAAAAAGAGATTCAGTATTTATTGGACAATGACTTCATTGAACCAAGTAATAGTAACTGGAGTTCACCTTGCATCCTCGTTCCAAAACCACATGGCAGTTACAGGATGTGTACTGACTACAGAAAGGTGAACACATTGACCAAAACAGATACATTCCCTATTCCACGCATTGACGATTGTATTGATAAAGTGGGAAATGCCAAGTTTGTGTCAAAGTTTGATTCTTTGAAAGGATTTTGGCAAGTTCCACTGACAGATCGTGCGAAGGAGATTTCAGCATTCGTCACTTCGGAGGTTCTGTTCCAGTACAAAGTCATGCCATTTGGAATGAAAAATTCTCCAGCCACGTTCCAGTGTCTCATCAACCGTGTGACTTCTGGTTTGGAAGGATGTGCGACTTCCATTGATGACGTAATTATCTACAGCGATACATGGGAAGATCATCTACAGAGAATTCGCGCACTGTTCAATCGACTAAGTGACGCCAAGCTGACAGTCAACCTTGGAAAAAGTGAATTTGGGCATGCACGTGTGACATTCTTGGGTCATGTTGTAGGTCAGGGTCAGGTAAAACCTGTAGATGCTAAGGTTAGTGCTATCTCGCTATTTCCAAGACCAACATCCAAGAGACAACTAATGCGTTTCTTGGGTATGGCTGGTTACTACAGAAAATTTTGTCCAAATTTTTCAGATATTACTGAGCCTTCAACTCAACTCTTAAAGGTGAAATGCAAAGGTTTTCATATTTTCCATTTTATATTCTTCATGGACCATCTAATGATGGAAATATCAGCCTAACTACTTCATTTGGTTTTATCTGAAGTATTTTGTCTCCTAGTAGCTTTTGAAAAGTGCTTCGAAGTTAGTATCTCAAGCCCGGCCGATTTCAGAAATGAAATCCACATCGCTTATCCGCCCTTGTTTGACGCTGGTTTGTGACGTCAGATCAGACCACCTGGCCGGTCGTCAATACTTGTAACGTTCAGTCTCCGGGCGGCTGGCCTGATGCGACGTCCCAATCAAGGAAAGATAAGCGATGACGTTTTGCAAATCTGAATTCAGCTGGGCTAGGGGTACCAACTTTTAAAAAGATTCTACCAGACAAGATAATTCAAATTAATCCGAGTGGAGTCGATATACTGGTATTTCTATCATTATCCAGCCTATATTAAATGTAAAACGGAGAATTAAAAAACCTTTGCATTTCACCTTAAAGAAAAAGGGCAAATTTTGTTTGGACCAATGAATGTGAATCAGCTCTTGAAAACCTGAAAGCCATACTCAAGAGCGCTCCAGTTCTTTCAGCACCAGATTTTGATTCACCTTTTAAGGATAGCTATCCCCTTAGAGGCAGTTTTTGCACCCCCATGACAATTTGTCGTCTGTATCAATAAATATACAAGATAACCATAATAAACTATATATTTTATGAAAGCATACATCGTAGGGATTCCAACTACATGATTTGTATAACTGACGCTGCTACTGTGTAGAAAATATTCCAATTTTAAAAAATTAAAATGAAAACAATAGCGTCCATTTTTCAATTGAAATTTCACGAAAACTGTTGGTCTTGTTTCAACTTTGATGGTATACCTTGGTAGAAGACAATTCGAACTAGTAAACCCTATCTCATGTTTTTAAATTTTTGCCTGGTTTTGTTTTTATAACTATTTTACTAAAATAAATTGAAAAAAAATGTACTTTTTTACGGTCGTTTATCTTAAAAGTTGGATAATTAAAAAACGAAACCGAACTTACAAAAAGTGAGATAGAGTTTTCTAGATCACCTTATAAGTAACAAGCATGCCAAATTTCAAAAGCGTAGCATGGATACTTTTCGAGAAATAAACGTTTGAATTTCGGATTTTGTACAAAAATGAAAGGCTAGAAATCGGGCAAAATGTGTCCAGCTATACATCTGATGAATTAATCCCTATTTTTTGCTTGAATTCTATTGTCACTTGTTTTCATAAGTAAGATGAAAAACAAAAACCAACGATTATTGAGATGGAGTTTGATGTTACAAGAATACAATATTGAAATCAGACATATTAAGGGCAAGGACAATTTGATTGCTGATTGTTTGTCTCGCATATAATGTACATATGTTTGTCAACAATTTTGCTGTTGTAATATAGATTTTTTTCGCAATAATGTTTTGAATTGTCAAGAAAGTTTCAAATTTGAAACTTCCTTTTTTCAAGAGGGGGAGTGTCATGTTATTGTAGTCTATTATTAGATATTGTGGATGTTTCTCGAATATAAGGCTGACGCAAGCTTGTTTACGTACTATCATGTGGGTCAGCCACTTGGAGCTTTCTGGAAGACTGTTGTAAATTGTATCTAGGTCAGATGATGCGGTAATAATGTGTATTCTAGAGGCTTCTTGATTGGTAGAATGGTCTGGAATTCCTCATAGAATATGAGTAGCACATCACTCAGTCATTCAGCAGGGAATTCAAACTGGCTTTTTATGTGGGTCTGTTATACCGTGTTACTGTCTGGATTTACGGACTGCTGGATTATTTACTCCTGTGTATTAACTGTAACTTGGCTGCTGCATAATCTACGCTATTTGTTAACGGCTATCGGATATAGGACATTTACTGGGACTGTGTGCAACTGAGCAGTGTTGGATTACCATTATTCAGAAGAGTGATTTGTGAGCGTCAACAAGGACTGTAACATGAGGCACCAGAGGTGCTACAACTCCTCAGCCTCTGAACAGTCTAGACCAAGATGTTTTTATGGGTGTAGAAGTTTGGATGCATAGCGAAATGCAAACCCAAGCCACAAGTCAAACAGACGAACGAATGGATACACTGACACAATGACAGACAGACAATCGGAATCCAGTATATCCCCTACTATGTACAGGGGTATATAAAGATGTATATTACAGCATTAAGTTATCACTGATGTATGGAGATGTACACTACAGAAGTTGTCGCGTTGATGTATGGAGATGTATATTACAGTATTAAGTTATTGCACTGATGTTTAGAGATGTATATTACAGCAGTAAGTTATTGCACTGATGTAGGGAGATGTACATTACAGAAGTTGTCGCGTTGATGCATGGAGATGTATATTACAGTAGTAAGTTATAGCACTGATGTATGGAGATGTATAGTACAGCAGTAAGTTTTCGCATTGACGTATGGAGATGTACATTACAGAAGTTGTCGCATTGATGTATGGAGTGGGTGGGTGAGTTAATCAAATTTAACTTCGCTTTCAACAATATTTCAGCTATATCACGACGAACCAACTAAGCACCACCCAGCCCAGTTGTGTTCCTGCTATTTCAAAGAAGAAATCTTTGAAGCAGCATTGATATATGGAGATGTATATTACAGCAGTTGTCTCATTGATGTATGAAGATGTTCATTACAGCATTAAGTTGTTGCACTGATGTATGGACATGGACATTACAAAAGTTGTCGCATTGATGTATAAAGATGTACATTACAGCAGTAAGTTGTTGTACTGATGTATGGAGATGTACAGTACTGAAGTTATTGCACTGAAGTTCGGGCCAAATTATCTAAGTGCACATTGTATGCGTGTGGCGGTTTTGGCAGTGATGCAGGATCTATCAGTGCGATCAGTGCTGGTAAATGTACTTCCAGACAAGGGTTATAAAGTTACATAATCAAATTATAGCAATTCAGTAATTTTGGGGTATCGATAGGACAGCTATTTCAATGCCAGGTTGGACTTTATTGATGAGCACGACAAGGGGCACCAAGGCCAACAGGTTATTGTGTCAGTTTGACAGTGGCCTTGAGGGTGCAACACATGGGACCTAAATTAAAAAGTTGTTTGTTTGGGGTAACAGTCCCTGTTCAGTGAGAACAGTTCAGTCGGTCGAAAGTTATTTTTTTTATTTTATTAGTCAGTCTGTCTCGCATTACGATGGGATGGGATTTTCAACAAAATATCGGAACCAGTTTATCTCAAAGCATTGAAATTCTTCACAGTGCATTTTTCTGAAATCTCAAGAAAATTTATTCAGAATCCAAAAATCTCCAATACCTCTCATGTTACATGTTATTTTTATAGCGCCTAGTCACAATGGTACAACATTGCAAGCCCAACGTCATTCTGCTTTGAGAAAAAAAAAACAAAAAACATGAAATATCGCGTTCACAAGATCGTTGGGATGGAAGGACGGTATGAGGGACGAAAGGACGTTCTGAGGGATGGAAGGACGGATGGGTAGCTAGTGATGTAAAGTCGCCCTCCATATTTGAATTTGATCGGCTGAATTGTTCTTGAGATATCGCGTTCACAACATAGTTGGGATGGATGGAATCTAAGATGGCTGATAGTGGCCATTTTAGATAACGCAGTTTGATGAAAAACAATTACAGTCATCTTCTTATTGATGTGAAGTCACTCCCCAGATTTGAAGTCGATCGGTTGAATTGTTCTCGAGATATCATGTTCATAACATTTTGGCGATGGATGGAATCTAAGGTGGCTGACGGCGGCCATCTTGGTTAACGCAGTTTGGTGAATATCAATACCAGTCATCTTCTTATTGATGTGAAGTCACCCCCCAAATTTGAAGCCGATCGGTTGAATTGTTCTCGAGATATCGTGTTCACAACATTTTGGGGATGGATGGAATCTAAGATCCCAAGTTTGAAGTAGATCGGTTGAATTGTTCTTGAGATATCTCGTTAACAATTTAGTCGACGGTGGCCATCTTGGTTAATGCAGTTTGGTGAAAAACAATTCCAGTCATCTTCTTATTGATGTGAAGTCACTCCCCAGATTTGAAGTCGATCGGTTGAATTGTTCTCGAGATATCGTGTTCATAACATTTTGGAGATGGATGGAATCTAAGATGGCTGACGGCAGCCATCTTGGTTAACGCAGTTTGGTGAAAATCAATTCCAGTCATCTTCTTATTGATGTGAAGTCACTCCCTAGATTTGAAGTCGATCAGTTGAATTGTTCTCGAGATATCGTGTTCATAACATTTTGGAGATGGATGGAATCTAAGATGGCCGAAGGCGACCATCTTGGATTTATAGAACGCAGTTTGGTGAAAAACAATTTCAGCCATGTTCTCACTGATGTCAAGTCACCCCCCCCAAGTTTGAAGTCAATCGGTTGAACTGTTCTCGAGATGTCGCGTTCACAACATGGTTGGGACGGACGGACGGAAGGACAGACGGACGGGTAGCATTTCCAAGTCCCCCTCCCACTTACGTGGCGGGGGACAATAACTGACCATCAACAAGCCCCTGTGAGACAATAGTTCCAAAAAAATAAAAATTAATGAATCAGGTATTCCTCGTAGTTAATGACAAAAAAAGTTACTGCTTTTTGGTATGACTGCCAAATATATATGCCCTATGCAGTTGAAATTTATCCCCAAATATCATGTCAAGGATCCTGCTAACCCAGAAACTCTGGCTGTGATAGGTGAATATAGGTAAGGGGGCGTGGCATTCCTATCACATATCAGCAACAACAACCAAAAAAACTCCTTAGCCTATGTTTTCGGTCTAGGATGCCGCAAGAACCACTGCTGAGCCTAACTTGTCGTTGATGTTTCGGCTCCACTTGTATTTTTTTGCATCCGTTTTAACAGAAATCTATCAAACAGTGTATACTTCTGGAAAGCCAAAACCTTGATCAATTTGATTCTCGAAGTTGTTTGTTTGCAAAAGAAATAAAGCAAAATTAGATGTTGAACGGAAAAATCGGAGCGAAAAATGCATTTTTCCTCACATACCGTGTGACGGGCCTGTCGGCAGCAAGCTAAATAATATATAGCCCTCAAGAGTATGAGGGCTATAGGTCAGCCCCAGTCACCTCCAGCGAGGGTTTTAGATAATTTTATTACGAATCACCCACCTCTGAACCTGCCCTACATCTAATCTCTATCCCCTCCTGCGCACTATTTTAAAATCTTGCGCACTATAATTTGTGAAATAGTGACGCATATATCGCCGTCTGAATTTTCCAGTCGAAAACTTCAACTCTCTGTCCGCCATGTTGGTGACGTCACTGTATATGGGTGTTGCAGGGATAGCTTTATGATCCAAACTGCTAGCCCTGTTACCTCGAAATAAATCGTACATGCCAGGAGATTGCTCCAAACCGGTTTTGGCCAGGAGCTTGAACTGGCATGCGCCGTTGCATGCTCTGAGATCGCAGACTGGGTTGAGATTTAGAGCGAGCAAGACGCTTATATAGAATTCGGGTTGGAATGGAGGGAAGATTTTAATGGGGGATATTTTAGGCCTATATCGTGCTAGGTGTTGCTAGGCGGGGCGCACCTAATGCTACTACATCTGGTGATCAGAGATAAAATTAATTTGAAACGGTTGAGAATTTACGCCTGTGAACCAGACTGCGAAAATCTCGGTAAACAAACGCGGTGTGGAAGTCGGCCATTTGTCCTCTCACTTCGCGTTCTCCACCTTCCCTGTTTACTTGGCCGGCTTTGCACAGGTTGAGTGTATGTAGAATTGTTTACCGGGAGTCGGTCATCCTGATATTGGGCTATTCTGGTCGCGATAATTTTGTATAAATCTTTTCACGGCTGGCAGGCTGTGTATTGTGTTGGACAGATTTTTTTGTCTCGGCCGATAGGCTAGCTACGCGATAGTGAAATTTGACAATATGATCACACTGGTCTGTGTGATATACATGTAGGGGCCGGTTAGCCGTTTTCCCCGTCTTTCGTTATGAAACTAGTGTGTTCAGTTCAGTCCACGCTATCAAATATTTTTCTGATATATAGCCGGCTGAGCTAGCCAACATTTCTCGTAAACAGTGCATCGGTCGTATGCATTCAATAAACTTCGTGTCGCTGTATATACAGTACCCGTATTATTAACCTGTGATAGGCACACTGTGTTATTATAGTACGGCCAATGCGGTATAATTTAGCACTGTCAATAGTATATATATAGATCTGTGTAATGGGGCAATTAATCGCTCGTCTCTTTGAGGGACTCGAAGTGTTCATTTCGGCCCGTACTATTAAATATATTCCTGGTATTTAGCCAGTTGAACTAGTCAACAGTTCTTGGGAATAGTGGATTTACCCTATTCATTTATTGCAATTGGTGTCGTCGTATATACAGCATTATTATTCTGTGATAAACGCGAAGTGTTATTAGTAGTGGCATTTTGGCCGTTCGTGGCCAGTGGATTGGTAACAACCAGATAAATTGACTCAGTGATATTGAATGCAATTTGAGCCTGGCAGAGTTATACAATTGTCAAATATTTTTACGGGGTTATCATATAGAGCCTGTATATCGGGGAGAATCATATTTTTATGGAAGTTTTTGTCCATTGTCACTCCAGGTGTTACTGTGTGGTGTTGTCTATGTGTTTCTGTACGATTGAATTGTATTGTTTCAGAGATTGATTTTTGTGTGAGATTTCTGCTATGTGTTAGTATTGATGGGTCTTTGGATTGGGATTGGAGATTTTGTCGACGTTTATGAGAAATCTGTAGTTGGAATACAATTGGGCGTTGAAATACAATAGTAAATGCTCAGATTGTTCGCGGGTCAATGTGACTTTGTCTTCTGCCAACTTTTTCTCGTCCTGATAAAAGCGAAACCCGTTTTTTCTGTTTCAAGATATATATATATACATTTTTTGAACGGTTTGTCGGCTGTTAACTGGTCGGCTAAATAATATATAGCCTATATATTGCCTACATTTTGGTTGTCCAATACATGATTCTGATTGCTCAGTTGACCGCTTGGGGCATTATCAGTCATGCGAGCCACATTCATGGCGACACCATGGTGTTGTCACTGCGACAATAGTAATCCGACTTCCTTCAATCTCTTTGAATTAAGTTAATGATTTGTATATCCGGTCTGTTTTCTCCATTCTCCAGGCACGGAAAACTGTGTTAATTTAAGATTTATTTATGTTGAATACAGGTGGCCTGACTTTGTTTTCCGGGCACAATTGATAATTGATTTTTTTTTCTCCCCCAGTCCCACCCTGGGTTTCTTTAGTGCCCTATTCATGATTAGTGGTAAATTGAAATAGTGCAAGATTAATAGAGAAGTTGTAACAACGTGTTGACTGTGTGGTAACACGTGTTGCACTTGTTCTAGAGATGGGTCTTGTTCTTTTTCTTTTTTCCTAATGGATATGGCTGATTAGGCAAAATTAATTTGATTCATAAAAGTGTTTCGTCAGTTTGAACTCGAACCTGCACATGTTTAAATATTTGTTTTCATTCACTGAATTTGAGTAGTTGACACTGCTTTTCATTTTTCGTGTCCAATTTGGTGTTCCCTAGGGGACATAACGAGGTACACGGTCTTCTGCTTTAATGAGTTTCTGGAGTGGAAACTGAGTTTGAGGAGTTAACACTGCTATTTATTTTGGTGTAAGATTTGTTGTTTTGTAGTGGACATACCAATGTGGGCTGTCTTTCAATTGCTTTAGTGAGTTTCTAGAAGGAAACTCACTGAAAGTCTGATATATTTGAATTTATTTGACTAGATTTTGATTGGGTATTCCTTATTTTTTTGGACTTGTTTGCATATACCGTATATTGTTCCACTTTTGTTAACATGGCAGATTTAGGGCCCATTGATGTGTCAGTGGCTACAGAGGAAGCACTGCAAAAATTGAAAGGGGTGGGGAGTAGTCGAAGTGCACGTGTGGTAGCCTTGCAGGAAGAGGGCAGGTTGCTTAGTTTTAAGCATTTTATGCAGGCGACTCAGTTTAGTGCCGGGCATGTAGCCGATCTGGTGCTAGATGGGCAGATTATAGGTTTAGACTTGTCGGGAAGTCCGGAATACATTAATGCTTTGGTTGACCGTCGTTTTGAAGAAATCATTGGATCATGGAAAGTTGAAATAACGGCTCAAGTAAATGCATTGGATGTAGAAATGGGCCAGTTGCATGACGATGTCAAGGCATACGAGCTTCAGTTAGGCCAGTTGGATGAGAAAATAGTGGTACAATGTCAACAACTAGGTCAACAAGTGGAAACTAAAGTAGGACAAGTGGAAACTAAAGTAGGACAAGTGGAAACTAAAGTAGGTCAAGTTGATGGTAAGGTGAAGCAAGTTGGTGGTAAGGTGGAGCAAATTGATGGTAAGGTGAAGCAAGTTGATGATAAGATGGAACAAATAGGTTTAGATATGAGAACTGTTGTTACATTGCTTAGTGCTCCAAGTAGAGACGGGTCAGAGATCTCATCACATGCGACCTCTGAACAGACAACAGGGGACGCTGGTCAGGCGGACCCAACTCATGTTGTTGTAAATAATAAACCTGAACAATTGATTGAGGGTGAGGGAGAGACTGCAAATCAGTTGAATGCAGCCCCTGTTCGACAAAATGAACCACATGTTCAAGTGAATGTACCAGCTGCCCTTCCCGACCCCCCATGTCCATTAGATTTAAATGGAACAGCAGGACTGGACACTGGTCTGGCTAGGGATGTAAATAATGTATTTCATCAGTTACCGCCCAGTGGCCACACTTCAGCTCCGAACTTTCACTGCCCAATAAATAGGAATGAATTGTTTTCAGACAATGCTATGGTAGGGGGACAATATCTTCAAGGGGATATAGATAATGGAAATCTGGCCGACGTGTCCGCTACTGATACCGAGGGGGAGGTTGAGGCCTCTCCTAGTAAATGTAGCGAATGCTCGTCCAGATCGAGATCAACTGAACGACATGTATCCCGAGAACGCTACCGTAGTCAAAGTCCCCGGCTTCCCAAGACTTTAGTGTTTTCAGGGACCAGAGGGGACTGGGTTCCACTTAGGGTTAAATTTAAGTTGGAAGCTGAAAGTAGAAAGTGGGACAAAGACCAGTGTCTTAGGAAATTAACAGACTGTATTCATGGCGATGCCATGGTGTTTTACAGTTATCAATCGGAGGCAGTCAAAGCCTCGTTTGATATGCTCCTCAAGGCAATGGAATGCCATTATAATAGTAGGGAACCTCCACGTGCAGTTAGGCAGCGTTTGCAGGCGGAAGTGCAGGGTTCCGAGGATACTTTAGAGGAGTTTGCTTTTAGATGCGCTAGGTTGGCAAGGGACGGGTATCCGAATGCACCGGAAAAGGTTATGGAGTCGGTAGCGGTGGAACATTTTCTCAGGGGATGCAGGGAAATACAGGCTGTGAGATTTGCTATGGAAAAGAGCCCCACCACAATCTCGGAAGCCTTGAGTTATGTGAACTCCTCACGATATAATCTGAGGGAGTTGGATTTTCAGACGGTTACATGTAGAACTGTTAATGTTGATTCAGTGGGGGAGGCTTTTCCTGATGCTTGTAAGGCAGAAGGGGAAGGGATAAATAAGAGGTCCCCTCGCCGTCGGTCATTGCGACCCTTCCGTCCACCGCGACTCTGTTACTCGTGCCGTAAACCCGGCCACATAAGCCGTTTTTGTCCTACTAGACATGATTTAGATGGGTGGGCTGAAGTAGCAACTGCAAATGACGGGGTGGGGTCGTCCACGGGAGACGAGGCAGGTGTTACTGAACTTACTGCAGCAATCAGAGATGTTACACTGTCTCGTTCCCAGGGGTGGGCGATGTCCATTCCAGTTAAGGTTGGGTCTGTGCCGGTGACTGCTGTGGTAGACACGGCCGCCCAAGTCACCGTCATGAGTGAACATCTATTTGCTAGGTTGGGTCTTCAGGGGTTGTCGTCTTCGCCTATTCGGTTGACTAGTGCATTTCGAGGAATGACCAGTATGGGAATGCTAGTTCGGCAAGTCCCATTATCCATCTCCGATTTTCACTGTACTGGAAATATAGTGGTGGCACCCTTGGTTGACGACCTGTTGCTAGGCTTCGATTTCCTATCAGCCTATGGATGTGTTGTAGATTTTAGGGATAAAACCTTGGTTATTGGAGACACCAAGGTTTTTGCAGTTTGAATTTTTATGGAATGGTGACTTGTTCAATGTGGGCTCCATTTCGCTCTGCCTGTAACTGATAAATGGTGAAGTTAGTTGATGGGCCATTGGTGACGCATTGTGTGTATGCGTCTGAAGCGATCTAGTATAGTGTCAGCTTGGTGGAGATATATGGATGTGTACCATCACGTGTATGCAGTGATGGATATATTGTATTTGGTTTTGATTTTCTATGTGAAATTATCCTATTTGGGGGTTGATTTGATTTTGTTGTACAGGATGTTTGTTTGAGGTATTGTGGAATTGGAGAAAAAAAAATACATAAAATTCTAGACCCAAATCGTTCGTAATGTGTTCTGTAATGTAATGTGTATTTTGGAACTATTGTTCTAGAATTATGTGTGCTGGAGAACCCTCGTGTGTATTCGGAAGTTGGATGTTGTTCGGAAATTGTGATTTGCATTGCGGCGTTATACGTGTAGGGTGTTATGGGAGAATATGATGATGCTTTGTGATGAACTAGGTGTGTTTATGTAATCTGTGTGAGGGAACCGGGTGCTGGACGCCTGGGTTCGATGGTTGCTGTGTGATTAGATAATTTCTGTGTGTGAAGATTCTGTGCGGTAGATATACGCGTCACTCGCGTGTCTATGTGATTTCTGTTTGAGATTGTATAATTGTGTGTTCTTTGTGGGGGTTTCTGTGTGTGTTAAGCTATGTGACACGTTCATGTGAGGTTAATATGTGGAGTGACTTGGAGAAGATACGGTATGAGAATATGTATAGTGCGAGTAGTCATGTCGAGGACCTGGGGTTGAGGGAGACGTCGCTCTTCATCTCATGCCTTCGCCATGAAGCCCTGATGAGAGTTGTCTATCCGATATCTTGTAGTACGCGTTATGATGTATTGTGAATCCGGTGGGGCAGGATAGCCACCACTCGGTGGTGAATAAGTGCGTCATCATATGAATATAGTCTCAACCCTCGTCTAGTTATGAGTTTAATGATCTTTTTGTGTGGGCTTGATACCTGTAGAGGTGTAGCAAATTATGGTTATGTTCTTCCTCTACAGATATTCTCTCTGGTGAGGTAGCCGTTTGCTGGGGCGGGTGTGCGCTGGGTCATCATGTCTGAGTGCACGCAGACTGCTGGCTCCTCGTACATTCGTCCCTGTGGGTGCCCTCTCTACTAGAAAGTGTTGGCCGCTGGTGAAGACGAGCCTTGAAATTATATGGGGAGAGAGAATGGGGAGCCCAATTTATAGTCTGGCCGGCTATTAGATTAGAGGCTTGTTCCAGTAGTGGATTTTATGACGAACTGGTGCTTAATGCGGCCATGTAGCTGGTAGGCTGGCCTGCCAATTTATAGTCTAGATACTAGTCCTGGTTTGAATAATGTTCTCGTATTTATTGCGGCCATGTAGCTGGTAGGCTGGCCTGCAGAGTATATTTTTAAGAATTAAAGTGAGCAGTCCCATGCGGCCGATTGTATTTATTTGGGCCGTAAAGCTGGTAGGCTGGCCCGCCGATTATATCTTTGAGAAATAAAATGATCGGTCCCATGAGACTGACCATTTGAACGAGATTTTTAGTGGGTTTGGGTGTAATTATAGACAGTCTGGTAGTAAGACTGCACTGGTGGGATGGTTTACCATTTTATTGAAGTTGGGTATTTTTAGAGAGCAGTGTACTTTTGTACACTGCATGTTACGGATTTTGACACATGTGATATAACATGGAGAATTCACGTCTTTGTCTTGCGTTTTAGTAATTATTGGCAGCGCTAGAACAGCGGTTGCCTGCGATGGGAAGGGTTCGCCAAAAAGAAAACGGGGAGGGGTGTTGCAGGGATAGCTTTATGATCCAAACTGCTAGCCCTGTTACCTCGTAATAAATCGTACATGCCAGGAGATTGCTCCAAACCGGTTTTGGCCAGGAGCTTGAACTGGCATGCGCCGTTGCATGCTCTGAGATCGCAGACTGGGTTGAGATTTAGAGCGAGCAAGACGCTTATATAGAATTCGGGTTGGAATGGAGGGAAGATTTTAATGGGGGATATTTTAGGCCTATATCGTGCTAGGTGTTGCTAGGCGGGGCGCACCTAATGCTACTACATGGTTAACATGGCGCGTTTAAAGTGGAAGTCGACTGGAAAATTCAGACGGCGATATATTCGTTACTATTTCACAATAGTGCACAAGATTTTAAAATAGTGCGCAGGAGGGGATAGAGATTAGATGTACGGCAGTTTCAGAGGTGTGTGATTCGTAATAAAATTATCTAAAACCCTCGCTGGAGGTGACTGGGGCCGACCTATAGCCCTCATACTCTTGAGGGCTATATATTATTTAGCTAGTCGGCAGCAAGCCGCAGAAATGGCAAAAATCATCGAAAACCTCTTCCTAACTCCTGTATTTTTGAACTTACACGACTGCTAAAGTGTGGTGAATATTCCCCAGACGATTAAAACTGCCAACGACGATCGACAAAATTTATTTCCATATTTTTACGAGTCTTGATCCACAACGTGTGTCAAACAAATCCGTTTCATTCAAGATGGATTCCCCCGCCGGCCGACGAGCCAATGGGTATGCGTCATTTTGCCCACGTGACCTCTATCAGCCAACAGATTTGAGACGAGCGTAGACAGTGGCTGGAATGATGGAATGACATCATTTTACAATCCAATCGTATCCTCCGTTTTATTTTGCCATCCATTTCAGGTTATTTTCTGTGTAGAAAGGTGAAAGGTGACGCTTTCCAACGAGAGGTCAAACATGAAGATTGGCAGAGTAAAACTCGAGAAAAACGCTGTCAAATGCGGTCGAAAAAAGACGATTTCTCCGTTGGATTTTTACGTTTTTAAGTCGAGAAAGCCGGGGAAAAGCGCCTTCTCTCGCAGTAAAACCTAATTTTGTATGCTATTTTATTTATCTTGCTATAAAACTAGAGCAAAAAACACTGGAATGTGTATATTTGTGGAGATAGGTTTCTTATGTTTTTCTGCAAATCTCGGACGCAAACGAAATTTCTAGCATTCCAAAGACAACATATACAAATTTTAACAGTTCTCAGGGAATTGATCGTCAGCAGGTCACTTTTGTCAGGGGAAATAATCGGCGAAAGGCTTAATTTTAGCCCAGCTGTGAAGGGGAGTGGTTCATTGAGTTCTATGATATGATAATTAAGCCCTCTTCCTTGCCAGTGGCAGTGTTTGGTGTAACACTTTCTAGCCAAATACACAAATAAATCAGATATCAGGACTCAATACCATGTTGCTGGTTTTAAAATATGTGGGTGTTGACTGTCACTTTAATAGTAAGAAGCTCCAAAGAAGCAAAACTGCTGGATCTACATTAGATCTAAGTAATGTGTTCATACATTCCATATGAATGAGTCACTGGCAATACCAGACTACTGAATATGCAAATGAGTCATGCGCTACACTGAATGAACCAATGGCAGACATACAACTTTAATATGGAGCTCTTGATAGGCTACATTCCAGGAAGAGTATGTAAATCAGTATGGAAGTAGGCCTAATGTATGCATACTTGGAGATCCCTTTTTAGAAGACTGGAAAATGGTAGAAAAATAAAAAAAAATGTAAAAAAATAATTAATGACCGGTTAGACCTGAAAGCTTCAAAGGCACAAGTAAAAAATAAAAGGATCATAACCTGTAAGTTTCAAGAACTTCCTTGCAATAGATTTCGCGATACGGCTCGGACAGACGGACAGACACACTGCTGGGGCCACAACAATACTCCTGAGCCCGTAGGGCTGAGGAGTAAAAAGTACACCGATATATCATTGAACAGTGAGACTATATTTCATACATCTATTTGTGTATGTGATTTTAGTATTGTAAATAAATATTTGATTGTTAATCCTTGACTTCACACGTCTTTCTGTTACGGTAAAAGCTGACGTAACAGAAACAAGACATCAAATAATTCAAAGTTCAAAAACATTATTTTTGCAAAACTTTGAAAGAGAAATGTATAAAGATATTTTTTAACATTATTTTTTTTGCTTCTTCACAAAAAAAACTAGTGCAAACATCACAAGTTTATCCAAATTTTCCTTCATTATATTCCTCAACATGTTGGCAAACTAAAATGATCATTTCTAAGCTTTTGCAAATAACAATTTGACAATAAAGGTGAGAATACAATCTATCAACAGCTTAAAACAAAGGAGTTATTAATCCCTCTGATACTATAACCACTCTATATAAAGAGAGGTTACAATTTATACATCCAACAGCATTTCCCAGAATGTAATGATCAGTTGAAGAATTGACTTCTATTTTGAACACTCAAGAATAATCTTAACACAGACTGATTATATATCAGTTGTGGTGTTCATAATGCAAATGGCTCACACATGTATACAGTACATTTCAATACTATATCAGTCAAAGTGGATATTGGATATTTGATCATGTTGATTGGCCTAAAAAATCATGTCAGACTTCAAGTTGGTGGAGCTGTTTTAAGAGTGCATAGAGGAAGCGGACTGATCCACACTCGAGTAAGAGAGACATTTGACTGATAACAAATATTCTACTGCTCACAAAGGCGAGACCTGAGCCATTGCCACTGTCGACTAGGTCATGACCCTTGATTGACAAGACTATATGGGCGACAATGTGATGTCACAGCTAAATAAGCCACGCCTATGATCTCACAAGAGCCACATTCTAGCACAACCCTCAGTGCGACTCTGCTGAAACTTCAACTCTAACTTTCAACAAAGGGCCTCACTCCCACTGACAGTGAACTCAGAGGCAGCATTTGCATGAAGATAAAAATTTCTTTGAATAGTAAGTAAGAAAGTAAAAAGGACCCTGTGAGGTTTAATGAGATTTTGACCCCCATGACGTTCAGTTTGGAGTGCTAAAATGAAACATCATGTACGAAATAAATTTTGTATAAGACAAGATAATGGACTTCACACTTCGTACATTAGATTTCATTTTGACATTCCAAACCGCACCTCATGAAGACCAAAATCTCACTAAACTGCACCAGGTCCTTTATCTCCAGATAGAGTACACACAAATAGTGTACTTAATACATACTTTTTGTCTCCGTGAGCAGTGTCTCTGTATCGTCTGCTAATTGGTGGCCATACACCCCTTGAGGCTTCACCAGCAACACAAAGTAACTACAAAAGAGGATACAATAAAGATAAGGATGTGACACTGGTATCCAGAGGAAAAGACAAGGTGTATTCATTGTGTACATTTTACTTACATTTTACATTGCATACATTTTACTTTATTTTAAGGAAAAAGATTTTGATGTAGACTTCAGATTCAGAAGTTGATAATTGAAGGTAATGTACCTACTAAATCTCTCCCAAATCGACATAATTTAAAATAGTGCCAAGTATATATTTCTCGGGTTGAATATTGTGTTACATTTTGCACTGTGTGGGATGATTGTCCAGGAGTGAATGTGAAATTTGAAATGTCGAAATGGTTCCAGAAATAGGTGCCATGTACATGTACATCTACAATTCTCAGATTAGGAAGAAAATGCTACATGCTTTATGCTACATGCATTATGCTTATGCTACATGCTTTATGCTACATGCATTATGCTTATGCTACATGCTTTATGCTACATGCATTATGCTTATGCTACATGCTTTAAACTTTTGGAAAATAGTCAATGTCCTCATTCTTCTCATTCTGTACTCTGATTTTGTTAGGCTAAATAAAATTTTGCTGCAGTCGCCTCCACATCAACCTTTTGTTTTCATTTTTATACATTTATGTTTCGAAGTTTTGTCAACTGTTGTTTGATGTAATCTTCTTTGTAGATCATTAGTTTTATTCAAGCAGTTTGAAGATCATTCTTCGTTTCATTGAAACTGTTTTGAACTGCGTCTGTTTGCCAGAAAACGAAGGGATATATTTGGTTTGTGCAAAAAAAAAATGAAAATAAAATTCAGTCATTTTTTGCATAACCTTTATGAGATATAGCCTTTGAATTTTGCTCCGTTCCTCCACTGCTTCAGAGCCTTCGACCCTTTCTAATGTAGGCTATTTTCCTTTGCTGTCAGCCTGTCAGACTGCCCAATCAAAATTGAGATTGTCTCAAATGACGAACGAGCATGCACTACTAGCATTTCCTGACGTCATATGTATGACAGTTGCATGACGCTAAGGCGCTATCCTCAAGGGCAAGCACCAAACCCAGACATTTTGTAAACACGAGATGGAAAGAATAAGCTCCACAGCAACCAACAAATTTCCTGAAGAAGATATTTTGATTGACAGTGATTCAAGCACTGATGGGCATCATCCGAATGCATGGCAAGATCATACCTAGAAACTTTTGCTCTTAGCCATGCGGTAACGGGTGCTATCTGAGTATATTAGGGCGTTTCCCAAATGGTCACATCCGATCGGTCCCGTGACATCCGACATCGGCGCAATCACATTCATAAAACGAAGGCACACCTCCAGAAAGCGATGGCTTGAAATGATCCAATGGTGGGCCTCGAAGTACCCCCATCACAAAATAAAAAGCATATCATTTTCCTGTGAACTGCCGCCCATCTTATTTTTTTCACATATGTTAGGCCGTTTGTAATATGATTTTTCTTAAGAAAAACAAAGAAGCCTGCTCCATCAGAGTGAGAAATAAAATAGCTAATTCGCACAACTTCGTTTTGGTCTCGCGTAGAATCCCCCCGTCTATCGCCTCTGCACTCGAGTGAAACTGACATGTCTAATGTCTGAGATGCCCAGGTCAAAATATTTGAATACAGATTGGCTCGTTTAAATGGGGCGGACATGTGACTTGATGCTTTGGGGGCAACTTTCGAACAGGATTATCTCCCACCAGGTAGGTGGCGCTGTGTGAAATACATGACGAATCAAAGCGAGAAGCTAAGGGTAGTGTTAAGTGAAACGTGAAATGCCCTTAGCAAGCTAAGATGTGATGGGAAGCTTGATGGAAGTCAAGGGCATGTTCTCTTCATGCAACTTTATTGCAATAAATTATCTGTGAAGCTAGGGATTAATTGTATTCAGTCTGACATCTTAATTCAGATATCAAAAGTTGCATATGTATGTTAATGTCATGTCAAGGGGTTTCATTGTCTTTCACATGGGAAAAAGTTGATGGTAAAGCCCCCTAAGCAGTTTAATATTGAAGTACTACTTGAAAAAAAAAGAGTATATCTGAAAAATCATAATTACAAGCGTCTAGTCCGTCATTCATAATCCAGCCGTCGTCCATTAGAGAATATCCGCGTCCATAATCCAAAGACCTATTCCATATTCCATATAACAGTATTAGCACCAAATTCAAAAAGACAATCATAGTATACATAAACATAGGCTTGTTTCCTGCAAGAGAGAAGCGGTCAACAGTTTTCAATGATGCTGGCAAGACATCATGATGTTCCGAAAATATCAAATCCGTTTCGCTGATCAGTATTCTTAATTCATAACATTCGTTGTAAAGTCGTCATCTAAAGAATGATGTATCTCAGTCACGCTTTGATTGTGACTGTTCATATGAGTACCATGGGGATCTTGAAGTACATGGGTTCATACGGCCCCTAGCCCCGGGTTAAGCGAATTAGACACAAGTTACGAAACGTAGCGCCATAGATCTTGCACGCTACGTTCGTATTTTGCTATCGGCATGCGATATGTATCGCCAAATTTGAGAAACTTTGAGTGGAGGCGCTTGGTGGAATAGCCCTGTTTTATAAGTTTCTGCAACAATGTTTTTGTGACGTTGATTAAAATCATCACATTTAACACAGGATCTAGCAAATGCTACTAAGCGTGATATGTATACGCCATATGCAGGTCCCACTGGAATATTACTATCCAGAAAGGGATAGTTTACGATGTCGAAATTGTAATCATCTCTTTTGTCATAAAGTCGACGAGAGAGAATGCCCGCTTCTGAATGACCATGTTGAGTTTTTTTATCAAGCATTTTCGTATGAATGATAGAATCTAAGAAATAACATGGATTTCATTGCAATTTTAAGGTTCAGTCAAATATCTTCAATCCCTTCACCATGCCGATTTGTGACAACAGGAAAAAAAACTAAAAAAATCAAGTGCAAATTTTAGTTTATCCATCAGATAGCTGCTTATCTATTTTAGCTGTTGTCGACAGTTTTGATGGATATACTAAGTTTATTATTCATTCACAGTTGATATGAATGCTCATCATTTGTCTATAAATGTCGGTTTTATGAGATGTATTGAGCAACTTCTGGAAAACAAAACGTAATGAACCCCGTTTATTAGGTCACCTGACAGCCATAACCACGGGAACCACCGTCATGATGAGAACTGTCATTCTGGGACTGACACCCAGGGATGTCAGACCGGCGTAGGATAGCGACCCGAACAGACTCGCACCTCCCGTTCCTGACGAAAAGGCGGAGATCACATTCCTACAAAAAAAGTATCCAATTCTGTTTCATATCTATGTACAAATACTGCATGTTGTACAAATACTGCATGTAGCTGTTATGCTACGGCTTCTTCATTAGCATAGATTTTATCTAAAAGATATCGCCATAGCAATCTTGCTGCGGCAAGCGAATTCTATATAAGTATTGGAGGATTAAATAAACATTAGTAGTACATCATAAGAGATCAGCCAGTCTTCGAAGTATTTGATTGTTCAATGAATCTTGTGAATTCTGACCCCTGGGTAAACCGACCAACTACTAAATGCCGGCATATTATCCATGGCCCAATACTTAAATTGAAAGTATTGTGAACCTTGATAAACCAGAACTCTGTCAAAACTGACACTATAATCTGGTCCTAAGCATGGTCAGCCTACACAGGTTTCACTGTTTTTATTTAAAAGACGACTCGCCTGAACGCATTTGTCTGTCAATCTATTCAATATTCTAAAGAATAAATCTAGCTGAAGTTATATAATAAATGGAAAAACCTACCTATCATAAAATGTTGACAGTCCTAACAATGTTGGTTCCCCCAACCCGATAGAGATACTAGCACACATTACACCTAGAAACAAATAGCAAATTTAACGATGTAACAGGTGTACGAATACAATAAACACACTGATAATCCTGAGATTAAATAAAATGGTCCCAGGTTAAACAAATAGGGGAGAGACTAGGAGAATGAACTGGAGTATTAATGCACCTGTTGTTGCTATCGGAGCAAGATGGTAAAGTCTAAGGATTAATTTGGATTATATTGCAAACCATAATGAAGCATTCTATAATACCATCCGATTTTATCCTTGTGTCCGATAGGTCAGCTGAAAATATTTGCGATCGTAAAATTTGCATTAACATCTGCAAATTGTTTTGACATGCTGCGTGCTCGCTCTTGGTCATCTGTTTCATGAACACCTGGCGAACATCTGGTCTCCAAGGCATCCTCGAGTATTACAACAGTATGAGCGAGCATGTTTTATGTTACGGTACATCGAATGTGGTTAAAGTGTAAGTGTGGCATTTGTGTAAGCATTTGTCATATTCAAGATAACGATGTGAATAACAAAACGAATTAAAGTTTCCCCCTAATATTTCACTCGTATTCTATCTCAAAGGGTTCAAAGGCAGCTTTCTACAGTTGGGGAGAAATCTGCACTGCCCCTTTTGATGTCAGAGATGACGTTAACGACGTGATACTTCAAGCATCCTGCACTGTCTGCAGGACGTCGCGGCAATGCAGAGAATCATGGAACAGTTTTGTAACAATGTTGCATTGTGATGTGGTTTATCGTTCCATAATAACATCCCAAGTTCCGACATGCTTGTGGCGCAGTGCACTGCAATAACATTAATAACATTGAAATTGTTAAAATTAAAGTCTTAAAACAAGAAACAAGGTATACATTCTATAATTTGGAAGATTATCTTGGATATGACGTAAACTTGCAAAAGTGAGTGAGTGAACATGATTTAACGTCGCTTTCAACACTATTTCAGTTCTATCACAACGTTGGTTCCTACTCCTTTTCACACCCGGAAACCACACTGGTAGGATCCTATTCCTTTTCACACCCGGGAACCCCACGGGTGCCCCAGTTAGTCGCCTCTTACGACAAGCTCTCTTAGGAGCTGAGACCTATTCTTACCATGACCTAGAGTGTGCACAACGACACCGCAGGTCAATCCCCAGGAGCCCCATGGGGCAACTTACAAACGTACCACAGTTACACTTTAAATATGCACCATACCAGTTTCTAAAGTAACGTTATTAAATAACTTTGGAAAGGAAGAATAGGACATCGATGCGTCGTCTGTTAAACTCAATTTGCGGCAGTAAAACAAGCATTAACGTCAAATACAACACAGTTATTCCCTAATTGTCTATTTGAAGCGAGTTGGAACATTGCGTTAAGTGTGGGCAGGGAGATATCTGTTTGTGATGTGCAGGCATATAGGTTGACTGCACATGCAGCATTGAGGGCTGAGATGGCATGTTAAACTTGGCTCAGAGCACACCTGCTATGTATTTTATGAATTTCGCCGAAGAGACATAGGTGGAAGGATTATATATTTCATGTATTAATTCAAACATCTTAGCTATGAAAGCAACTGAGATATCCTCATATGTTGCGGCATACATATGGACAGACAAAGTAATAATGTCGCCCGTAATAATTACTCACCGAGTATGCTCAACCATACTGTATGTGCGAAGGCAACTATGATAAAACTCCCTAAAGCAAATAATATCACAAGAGAAACTTTTATTCTGCAAAAAAAAAGGATGGAAATATAATCATTAAGAAAACATAAACATTAACATACATGTAGCTGAATTAAACGTTCATAAAGTTAGACCGCGGTTCGCAGTTCGTTATTCGGGACCAGTCATTCAGCGACTCATAACAGCGCCTCTAGCAGCACCCCCTGACGTCAGATTTGGGATATGAATATGCAAAGATATAGAGCATGACATTCTCTCTTGCTATACAGAGTTTGGAGTTCAAAGTACTCATAATAAAAAAAAAGATTTCTATATCTGAGGAAATAATTGCTGGTCTCCTCGAATAATGAACTGCGAACTGCGAACCGCGGTCTAACTTTATGAACGTCTGAATTAATTAATTAATCTTCAAAATTCAGTATTAGATAAGTTTATAGACAATAATACAAGCTGTCTTTCCAAACAATAATTTATGTTTTAATAAACTGCCACATGTAAATCACTTTTGCAGGTGATTATGCAATGCACCTCAAGATAAATTAATTAAATGTACGGAACGAGTGAAATTGAATAAAACATTAGCAAAATATTTCCAGCTCCGTGCTCTGATTGGTTGTTTGGATGGCAAGCTCAGCGGTCAGTGGATAGAACGTTGAATAGGAATAATACAAGCATCCATGCAGGATGAAGTATACAAGAATCGGTCGCTGAATAGCCAGATACTTACCTATAACTGATATGTTCTATGTATAAAGGGGCGGAAATCTTCACAATGAGGGTAGGCAATATATCCGCCAGTAATATAGCCTGAAAAACAGGTCAGATTATTATCCTCTTTCTTCTAATTATTTAGATGGCGAAAGTTAACTTCAAGCATGCATATGCCGAGAGAAATTCTGATCTGCTAACATTCTACAAATTTCACTAGCTGTCTTTTCAGTTCTTGGGATAAATAACATATCCATGCCACATTATTTAGCCTCAGTTGACATAAAGATGTTTTTTCTGCTTCTAAGTCTAAAAATGCTGTTCGAAAAATTAGAAGAAATATGGCACATATATATATGATTACAGCATTGTGTAGGCCTGTTGCTCATTGATGTATTGTTCCTTTATGTTTTGTAAAGGGGTATCACTGTCTTCCACGAACAAAAATGTTGATGTTGAAGCCCGCTAAATATAAATCCTATATGGAAATATTACATAAACTAGAGCCTTAGGCACTGAAACTGGCTATTTAAATGTAAAATAGGCTGTTGGAATAATTCCACTAACTCTTTGATGCTCCGTCCCATGGCGAAGAGGCATACTTGTAGTCTCACACATTCCTCTCAACAACGATCTCTAGTGCATTAGTCTAATTGTACACATGAATTTAAAAAAATAACTTGTGACCGATGGGACAGACATTTATTATGAAACCAACCTGATGAAATGATAAATAATGTCTTCTCTGCATGTTACCAATATCTGTAAAATATTTTACTTTTTTCAGATAATAAATAGAAAGCATATCCTTCAAATATATTGTCTAATTAGCAAAGTTATAATCTCAGCTAAATTGCATAGATTCGCAATTTATAATCTCAGCTATTAGCATAGATTCGCAAAACATGTTTCCAGTTTTTGATTTGAGAAAGAGAGAATATATTGTCTAATTAGAAAAGTTATAATCTCAGCTAAATTGCGTAGATACAAAAAATTGGCAAGGTATCCATGTAACTGGAAAAAATCTGCAAAGTTGTGATCTTATAGCCCCGATATGAAACTCAGTGTCGGATAGGGCTTTTGCCCATGTTTTTTTTTTTTTTCTTCATTGTGGCTTTTGTGCAGATCACTGAAAGAATGCTGAACTCTTCTCATATTATTCATCCTCATAGCTTTCACTTATCGGCGGGTAAGGACACAATATAATGATAATACAATTTATTATTGTTGTAAAAACTGCAGATTGTCATCTAAATTCAAGGCACTATTTTATATTGATTTTTTCTTTGAAACCAAAAATGTTCAGTACCGGTACATATTGGACAAAGAGTTCCATCCATCATAGCAATCATGATGTAGATGCGCGCCCCACTACCGGAAGCAAATGAATTTGGCTTTGTGCACTCAACATGAGATTGTGAGGCAGCTAACAGACAGGGCAAAGTCTCATTAGACTGGAGAAGATTTGAGATGTTTTGCACGTCGTCCCGTCAACAATTTTGTAAATAGTTGACTTTAAACTATAAATACGTCTGACATTGTCATGAGTGAGTCAAACAAACTTCGCCATGAAAACTGGCGCCAATAAACACGAGGTAACGTACTACTTCCAGTTACATTCACGGGACAGGAACAACACGCCCTTCGAATTCGCTACTCAGACTGCAGAAAGAGCTGCAGACAATCAGCATTCTTTGACCTACTTAACAGCAAAGCAGAGTCTATTTTGGGAAACACCACTCGCACTGTGCTGGAAATACAATAACGCTGATCACTCGGAAACTGATCATTTCGAACTTATGGCAGTACCCTTACAAGGTACATAACCACGCCAAAAGATTTTTGGTTTGCTAGAATGGTTTAACGGAGATTAATTAGCTACACAGATAGCAACAACAACAACAACATGGTCGGGTGAGATTGAAAATCGGAAAAACGGGACATTTTTTGAGATTCTGAAAAATCCGAAAATATCTGGAACACTCCAATCTCTGAATTCAGTGTATCAGTCAGAAATAAAGCCTCTGTTTACTATAAATGTAGATCTGTAGGGTCCACTGATTAACCTTATAATGAAGAAAATAGAGCCACAGATGGATACAAAACTACTGATTACAAGTGGTTTATAGGTGTTTCCAAGGTGTGGAAATTTCACCAGTTACAACTGAAGCCAACTGAGTAATTTGTGAATGGTAATTCACGAGTAGAAATGGTTGTGGCGATTTATTACAGTTCTATTTGATTATCTCCCCTGTCACCTTATAGTTTCAAACATTGGGTGCCTGTAATATGCAGAGCTCTTTCTGTAGATCAGGGGAAAATGTTTGCAACATTCCATGAATATTTCAGAAGCAGAATGCAAAGAAAACATTTATGAATACAGGGAAATTATTACGTAAATGTTTTGACCACCACTGGATTTTAGAAACTTCACCATAAAAGATGATGCAGAGGGTCTTGAGGGGTAAGCCTAAATGACGAAAATTCCAAACTGTAACTCAACACACATGTTTTATGAAAATGTCAATGAATACAGGCAAAGTGAAATATCCCATTGTTCTCTAAAATGAATTACACTTATACTAGTATTATTTAATACTAAATTACTTCCCAAACACACTTTCTAATGAGAATGAGTTAGTCTCACAAAATCACTCAACATGCGCCTCTCAAAATCTGTGGTTTAGCAGACGACATATTTTGAGC
Source organism: Hanleya hanleyi (assembly GCA_036873755.1). Taxonomy (NCBI): domain Eukaryota; kingdom Metazoa; phylum Mollusca; class Polyplacophora; order Lepidopleurida; family Hanleyidae; genus Hanleya; species Hanleya hanleyi. Next base: position 80,210 of record JAVTVY010043505.1, on the reverse strand, counting down.
AGGAAAGTGCCACTGGAAAATTAACGAAAACACGCATAAAATTAGATAAATAGAAATGTAACTTAAACATATCAGACCTGCAACTATACGCGAACATTAAAAGCACAGAAACCTGGACACTCTTAAAGAACGAAGTTTCAGACCTCTTTCTTGTCGTGTAAGAACTCTATCTTTTGCTGTATTAGCAAGACACAACGCCGGTGCTCAAGTTTTTCCTCACTATAAGACAGGGCCATTAGTCCCTACGGGTCTAAATCACCCCGTAAAAAAATGAATTGCAAGCACCTAAAAGGTGCGCTGACCCCTCAGCCCGATTGTTTTTTTCTGGCCATGTAGGATATATGGTTTGCTTTGCAAAAAAAGTTTGAGCGCGAGCGCTGCGGCGGGATTACAACATGCATGAAAGTGTAGGTTGATCAGTGGCAAGGGAGGATCATGTGAGAGCAAGTGTGATCACAAGTTAACTAATTGGCATAGAAACACATTGATTGACATATGCCCACCATTATCATTATTAATCTTTTTTTTCTGGGAGGGGGGATAGCTTGAGGTATGCAAACAGGTTCAAAATTGATCTGGGTCAGGCCATAAATAGGCTATACTAACCTAGTTTTAAATAATTTCCAAGGTACCGTAACATGTTCAGTGAAGAAAATAAAACATTATGTTGTACCGGTAACAAATAATTGCAACAGCTGACTGCTCAGAATGAAACAGTATCGCCTAAAATAGTAATAACATGAGGCAGCACCTAAAAGGTGCAACAACCCCTCAGCCAGACAGTTTTAGTCAGTGTATATTGGTACACAATGAATGGAAAATGCATATGTAAAAGCCTGAAAGATTTGGTTGAATGCAGAAGATGCTTTAGCAGTGCCTTGTAAAAGATTAAAATGTGATAAATTCAGTGTGGGGTATTGGATGAATTAGAGAACTATAATAAATAATTTGACATATTACGTGCGAAAAATATGGCAGAAGAACAAAAATATTCTGAACAAAAACAAAAGGCTTCAAGCCATTCTTGCTTTGAACCCTAATAATAATCTGAACAATAATAAAAGTCATCCGATTTTCAGTGGGAGCAAAGTAATTAGTAAATAGAGTTTTTGATAGGAATACGAAACTGCGCATCTAAAACCCCTCGGCTCTGGGTGCCAGCCATTCACAATCTATTCAATTTGAACCATACATGTACTACTTTGAAAATATCAGGAACATCAAGCAGTCAAGTGACAAATATACAGATTATCAAAAAACTTGCAATCAAAAATGGCTGCAAAGTTTTCCGTCCAATCAGAGAAACCGGAAGTCATTACTTGTCTCTTGATGTATCTATGACGTATACCAAACAAACTGAACACACTTCAACACTTGAACAGTATCAAAGGATATATAGATCATCAATGATTTTACATTAATTGAAAATGGCTGCCACGGTTTCCATCCAATCAGAGAAAACGGTTCGGTCATTCATTTTTAGTCTCTTGATGTACTGATGATGTATACAAAGTCTTGCATCAAACACTTGAACAGTACCAGAGGTATAGATTTTGCAAAAATTACAGATGGCAATCAAGTTTTCCACCTAATCAGAGAAATTGGTTGTCATCAATTGTAAGTTTCTTGATGTATCAATGATTTGTAGTTTCATATGAAGCACTAAAATGGTATCAGATATAGATCATTCATGATTTTGCATAAATTAAAATGGTCGCCAAGATTTCCGCCAAATCAGAGAAACCAGTTCTGTCATTCATCGTAAGTCTCTTGATGCAATGATGATGTATATCAAATTTTACATCGAGCACTTGAACGGTATCAGAGATAAAGATCACTAATGATTTTGCATAAATTAAAGATGATTGCCTATCCTTCTCGTCATTCAGAGGAACTGATGTGGTTATTCATTGCGAGTCTCTTGATATATCGATGCTGTATACCAAGTTTCATATAGAACACTTAAATGGTATCAGAGATGCATCATTAGAACTTTTGCATAAATTAAAGATGGCCGCCAAGATTTTCGCCCAGTCAGAGAAACCAGTTCTGTCATTCATCATAAGTATCTTGATGCATCGATGATGTTTACCAAATTTTACATCGAGCACTTTAACGGTATCAGAGATCAAGATCATTAATGATTTCGCATAAATTAAAAATGGCCGGCCATCCTTCCCGCCTCTCAGAAAAACTGATGTGGTTATTCATTGCAAGTCTTCTGATACATCGATGCTGTATACCAAGTTTCGTATAGAACACTTCAATGGTATCAGAGAAATACATCATTAAAGATTCTGCATCAATTAAAGATGGCTGCCAAGGCTTTCACCTAATCAGGGAAACTGGTTTGGTCATTCCTTTAAAGTTTCTTGATGTATCGATAATCTATATCAAGTTTTACACTGAACAGTGAAATGGTTTCCGAGATACACAAGATTCATGGTTTCGCATAAATTACAGATGGCCGCCAAAGTTTCTATCCAATCGGGTCCAGATTCAATAGGGTTCTGGGTCACGAGCATATGGATGTGCACGGCAAGTTGTATCGATAATCTATACCAAGTTTCACAATGAACAGCGAAATGGTTTCCGAGATACACAAGATTCATGGTTTCGCATAAATTAAAGATGACCACCAAAGTTTCCATCCAATCGGGTCCAGATTCAATAGGGTTCTGAGTCACGAGCGTATGGATGTGCACGGCAAGTTTGGTGTGCCTGGGGTACGTTGTTCTAAAGATATCTTGGTAACAAGAAAGCTGCGACGGTTTCGCATAAATTAAAGATGGCCGCCAATCGGATCCAGATTCAATAGGCTCGTGGTTGACCACCCAACAATCCTGCATACCAAATTTGAAGTCTCTAGAAGCAACGGTTTGGCTTCTAGACCGGTCACGAGAATTGTTGACGAATTTTCCGTGTCGTTGCCATGGAAATCGCAAAATTCATCATAAATTACCCAAATTCGATAGGCTTGTGGCTGACCACCCAACAATAATGTATACCAAATTTGAAGTCTCTACAAGCAACGGTTTGGCTTCTAGACCGGTCACAAGAATTGTTGACGACTGACGACCAGACGACCGGACGACCGAACGACCGGACGACCGACCGGACGTACGTATTGTATTTTTGTTGACATCGTGAAATTGTGAAAGTGAAAGCTGTGAAATGCATCTAATCTTTCAAATATTGGTTAGTTGTGGACATTATTGCATGAAAATAGCCTGAATCGAATCTGCTAAACCTCCAGAAACTTTACTGGCCTACTTGCTGAGGAATTAAACTACCAGAGCCTGCACTAACAAGTTTTGTGAATTAATTTAAAGCCTCGAGGTTCCATCCAATGATAACCATTCTCAGATGGTCTGAATCTCGAATGGACTGCAACACAGGGCTCCCTGAAATCAGGGAACCTTCACATGTCACAATGCAACATACAACCAAGGGTTCCCAATGGGCATATCTCAGATGGTCTGAATCTCGAATGGACCGCTACACAGGGCTTCTTGTAATCAGGGAACCCTCAAGAGTCACAATGCAACATACAACCAAGGGTTCCCGATGAGCAAATATGAGATGGTCTGAATCTCGAATGGACCACTACGCAGGGCTTCTCCAAAGTTTGGTCAGGCCTAACTTCATAGATCTGCAGATATACAGAGGACAAGAACACATGTTGACGGACGGACGGACGTACGTATATGGCAATGACAAGACCCCACATCCCTATGAGCTTAGGGGTAAAAAGAGCATATCCAATCAAAAAATTGATATGTTGACTGCACAGTTTTCTTAAATAAGTAATGAGAGAATCTTAGAAATAACCGGCATTTCAATGGAAATTTTGGGCATAGTAAAAAGAATGTTCACTTAAGATCGCTCCCGAGTGTATACGTAGACTAAAATCCATGTCAATTTCGGTTTAACGGTTCAAAATTTAATATAGACACCCAATATCGAATAAATTAAGGGCCCAGTCCCACTCGATGTTTAAACATTTATATCCATTAATGATTAAGCCGTTTTTCTACTTATTTATTTATTACTGTTCCAATGCTATGAATGCCATTCATGTTCACATAAATGGCTATTTGAATGTGTAGAATCCATGCCATTCATGTTCACATAAATGGCTATTTGAATGTGTAGAATCCATGCCATTTTCTCTAAACTTGGTATATATGTTCCAGATTCAGTATAGATTCAATATTTCAAATAAAATTTGGGGGTCCGACACTAAGTTTTGATTTAATAATGGTGAAGACATATGAATTTCATATGTTGTTTTCGAAAAGAGCCGGGGAGACATCATACATGTACAATGCGTCAGTGCAATTGTGACGTTACAGTACGAACCTCAGACACCATGATGCTCAGAACGCAATGACCTGTCACTGATGGGCTTCTTGACTGCGCTAAAACTTACACAAATGGTTATTTTGGATATTACCGATCTGCCTTATATAAATTATGCACTCAAAGGAAAAAATGCTCATATATCAACATGGTTACTTACCCCGGTTCCTATAGGGTTACACTGGAGATAATCGCTGCTGCCATTGGTCACATTGAGAAATAACGTGCTGAGAGGCAATGTCTACAATAACACACAGGGACAACGATATAATTTTTTTTTTTTTTAATTATATGACATAATTACAGTTTTGCATAGACAAATGTTGAATGCCAAAAGCAGAATTTGACTTCATATGTGTATATGTTTTGCAAGGATCCTTTACCTAGTGTCCCTCCGACATAGAACCCACGGCTGTATGTCCCAATTACATGCCAAATTTCCACTGGTTAAAAAACAAGAGTGTGTGTGTTGCATACAACTGACGTGGGTGGTGCTAGGATTTACAGATATGCTGGTTTATACGGACATGTTTGCGGGTGTGTTTGAGCATACTGACATGACTGACTTGGGGGCTGCTTGGATTTGTAAGTGTGGTTAAGAATACTGACTTGTGTGGCACTATAGGATGTGCAGGTGTGTTTGAGCATACTGACATGTGTGGTGCTTGGATTTGTAAGTGTGTTTGAGCATACTGACTTGTATGGTGCTTGGGTTGTAAGTGGGTTTGAGAATACTGATTGTGAGGTGCTAGGATTTGTAGGTGGGTTTGAGCATACTGTCTAATGTGGTGCTTGCATTTGCAGGTGTGTTTGAGACAACAGACAAGTGTGGTGCTTGGATTTGCAGGTGTGTTTGAGCATACTGACTTGTGTGGTGCTTGGATTTACAGGCGTGTTTGAGAATAATGACCTGTGTAGTGCTACATGTAGGATTTGCAGGTGTGTTTGAGCATACTGACTTGTGTAGTGCTTGGATTTACAGATGTGTTTGAGAATAATGACCTGTGTGGTGCTAGGATTTGCAGCTGTGTTTGACAATACTGACCTGTGTGGTGCTAGGATTTGCAGGTTTGTTTGAGCATACTGACTTGTGTGGCACTTGGATTCGCAGGTGTGTTTGATAATACTGACCTGTGTGGTGCTAGGATTTGCAGGTGTGTTTGAGCATACTGACTTGTCAGGTGCTAGGATTTGCAGGTGTGTTTGAGAACACTGACTTGTGTAGTGCTAGGATTTGCAGGTGTCTTTGACAATACTGACCTTTGTGGTGCTAGGATTTGCAGGTGTGTTTGAGCATACAGACTTATGTGGTGCTTGGATTTGCAGGTGGGTTTGAGCATATGAGAGCATATTGTGGGATTTGCAAGTGTGTTTGAGACCACAGACCTGTGAAGTTTTATAATATGATGGTGTGTTGGACAATCCAATTGTACTGACTTCTACAAGTGTAGAAGAATACTGACCTCTGTGGTGTATGGGTATGTTTGGTAATACTGATCTATAAGGTGCCAAGACTTCCAGGTATGTCGGAGTTTACTGACCTATGTGGTGCTAAGATTTACCAGTATTTCGGACAATACTAACCTGTGTGGTGCTAGGTTTTATAGGTATGTTGGAGTATACTGACCTGTGTGGTGCTAGGATATAGAGGTATGTTGGACAATACTAGGATATACAGATATGTTGGAAAATACTGACCTGTGTGGTGCTAGGGTTTACAGGGGTGTTGGAGTAAACTGACCTATATCGTACTAGGATTTACCGGTATGTTGGACAATACTGGCCTGTGTGGTGCTAGGTTTTTCAGGTATTTTGGGCCATACTGACATGTGTGGTACTAGGGCTTGCAGGGGTGTTTGAGTATACTGACCGGTGTGGTCCTATGATATACAGGTATGTGGGACAAAACTGATCTGTGTGGTGTAGGATGTTGTATTATACTGACCTGTGTGGTGAAAGGATTTACAGGCGTGTTGGACAACACTGACCCGTGTGGTGCTAGGATTTACAGGCATGTTGAAGTGTACTGACCTGTGTGGTGCTAGGATTTACAGGTAAGTTGGGCAATACTTACCTGTGTGGTGCTAGAATTACAGGTATGTTGGACAATATTGGCCTGTGTGGTGTAGGATTAGATAGGTTGGACACTACTGACCTCTGTGGTGCTAGGATTTACAAGTGTGTTGGACAATACTGACCTGTGTTGTGCTAGGATTTACAGCTATGTTGCACAATACTGAACTGTGTGGTGATAGGATTTACAGATATGTTGGACAATATTGACCTGTGTGGTGCTAGGATTTACAGGCGTGTTGGAGTATACATGTACTGACATGTGTGGTGCTAGGATTTATAAGTCTTGGGCACTACTGTCCTGCTTGGTGCTAGGATTTACAGGTATGTGGGACAATACTGACATGTGTGGTGCTAGGATTCACAGATAGGCTTGACAATTCTGACCTATGTGGTGCTGGGATTTACAGATATGTTGGGCAATACTGACCTGGGTGGTGCTAGGATTTACAGGTATTTTGAACAATACTGACCTGTGTGGTGCTAGGATATACAGGCATGTTGGACAATACTGGCCTGTGTGGTGCTAGGGTGTACAGGTATGTGGGACAATACTGACCTGTGTGGTGATAGGATTTACAGTTGGGTTGGACAATACTGACCTCTGTGGTACTAGGATTTACGGGTATTTTGGACAATACTGACCTGTGTAGTGATAGGGTTTACAGGTATGTTGGACAATACTGGCCTGTGTGATGCTAGGGTTTACAGGTATGTGGGACAATACTGACCTGTGTGGTGCTATGATTTACGGGTATGTTGGACAATACTGACCTGTGTAGTGATAGGGTTTACAGGTATGTTGGACAATACTGACCTGTGTGGTGCTAGGATATACAGGCATGTTGGACAATACTGGCCTGTGTGATGCTAGGGTTTACAGGTATGTGGGACAATACTGACCTGTGTGGTGCTATGATTTACGGGTATGTTGGACAATACTGGCCTGTGTGGTGCTAGGGTTTACAGGTATGTTGGACAATACTGACCTGTGTGGTGCTAGGATATACAGGCATGTTGGACAATACTGACCTGTGTGGTGCTAGGATTTACAGTTAGGTTGGGCAATACTGACCTCTGTGGTACTAGGGTTTACAGGTATGTGGGACAATACTGACCTGTGTGGTGTTAGGATTTACGGCTATGTTGGACAATACTGACCTGTGTGGTGTTATGCTTACAGATATGTTGAACAATACTGGCTTTGTGTGGTGCTAGGGTTTACAGGTATGTTGGACAATACTGGCCTGTGTGGTGCTAGGGTTTACAGGTATGTTGGACAATATTGGCCTGTGTAGTACTAGGATTTACTGGTATGTGGGTAGTAGTATACAAGGCGTAAATTGAGTAATTAGCGCGTCACTGCGCATGCGCGAGAAAATAATGGAGTGAATTTGACCTCAGAAATTAGCATATGACCTTTGTGACGTCACGTTTCATCCAATCAGAAGCGAGTATTGATGTCACGTGGTGTGGGTGGGTGGATGGTGGATGGTGGGAGGTGGGTTTAAGATGGCGGCGATGGGTGGATGGTGGATGGTGGGAGGTGGGTTTAAGATGGCGGCGTGGGGGGGTGGATGGTGGGAGGTGGGTTTAAGATGGCGGCGTGTGGATGGTGGATGGTGGGAGGTGGGTTTAAGATGGCGGCGTGGGTGGTGGTGGATGGTGGGAGGTGGGTTTAAGATGGCGGCGTGGGTGATGTGGATGGTGGGAGGTGGGTTTAAGATGGCGCGTGGGGGTGGTGGATGGTGGGAGGTGGGATGGCGGCGTGGGTTGGTGGATTAAGATGGCGGCGTGGGTGGTGGATGGTGGGAGGTGGGTTTAAGATGGCGTGTGGATGGTGGATGGTGGGAGGTGGGTTTAAGATGGCGGCGTGGGTGGTGGTGGATGGTGGGAGGTGGGTTTAAGATGGCGGCGTGGGTGGATGGTGGATGGTGGGAGGTGGGTTTAAGATGGCGGCGTGGGTGGATGGTGGATGGTGGGAGGTGGGTTTAAGATGGCGGCGTGGGTGGATGTGGATGGTGGGAGGTGGGTTTAAGATGGCGTCGTGGGTGGATGGTGGATGGTGGGAGGTGGGTTTAAGATGGCGGATTGTAGAAAAACGTATAAAAGGAGTCTATTTTTAGGGAAGGGGTGTATTCATTGCAATTTGACTTACCTGACCTGACCTGCCTGTCTGCCTTGCCTGTCTGTCTGCTTGCCTATCCGCTTGTATGAGACGAAAAGCATGAGACGTGGAGAAGATTTTCCCTGGGACCCAGCAGCACCTCCGGTTGAAGTCTTGCCGGAAGATGAGCGTGTCAGGGACATTTATCAACGTCACTGGGCTACCATACGCCATTGTTTTCACCGTGACCGTCGTCTATTGGACTTGTATAACTACCGACTGCAGGACCTCACGTATCTGTCTACCTATGCCGAGAACATTTTCAAAGATCAGGTCACAGCGTTCAAGTTGAATATGACATTCGGGTACATTTTACGGCACAAGGAGACGGACCAGCTGCGGTATTATTATCCCAGCAATAATACCTATGTCTTTGATCAGCCGTTCACGGTGACGGATGCGATTTCTCTGGAGTCACTCATCGACCAATTGACTACGTTGGATCCATTGGAATGGGCCCGGTTGCAACGCCCCAATACCCAATGGCTTGTGGAAATGGTGACCAACGTCACATTTTTCGTCACGAAAATGAGAGATCATCCTATCGGTGCTCCTGTACTACTCCCCCCGTGGTTGCTTCATCGACACGGCCTGTATGCATTAACAGCAGGGCGAAAGGGGCCCTACAAAGACCGGAAATGTCTGTTTCGGTGTTTGGCCGTGCATGTGGACGAGTGTAACCCCAAGGCTTGTGACACAGTGGCCGATGACTATTGGGAACAGTATTTACAGCAGCAAGACTTGGATAAGCGGCACTTCCGTGGAGTGCCGTTCAAGAATTTGGATGACGTGGAAACACTGTTCGACATCAATATCTTTGTATACCGATTACGATGCGAGGAGGAGGGTACATTTGTGGCTGAATTAGTTCGTCGTTCAACAGAACGGTATGCTGCTACGATGAAAGTCAATGTGTTCGACGACAATGGCGTGAGTCATTTTTCGCTGATCTCCAATATGAGCCAGTACGCTCAGTCTTTCAGTTGTGCCCAATGCCATCGTGTGTTTCATCGCTCCACCGACTTACATCGCCACGAGAAAATTTGTGACAACAGTGTCAAGCGAGTATATCCGGGTGGAGTGTATCATAATACGCCTACTATTTTCCAGGAACTGGCCGATGAGGGTGTGATGATACCGGAAGAGGACCGTTATTTTCCCTTCCGGGCGTGTTACGATTTTGAGGCCCTGTTGGAGCCCATGGACATGTTCTCAGCGAAAACGCAGTGGACGCAGCGCCATATTCCTCTGAGTGTCAGTATTTCCAGCAACGTACCCGGCTATGACGCTGCTCCGGTGTGTTTCGTGTCGTCGGGGGACTCCCATGAGTTGATCACCCGCATGATGGAGTATTTAGAGCAAGTCAGTGCGGCTAGTACAGAACTATTGGTGTCCAAGTTCCAGGACGTACTGGATCAGCTGGATGATCGGATTCCTATACCGGGTGTAGCGTTTAGTGACGATGAAGAGTCCGAGTCCGAGTCCGAGTCCCTGCAGTCGCAGCCTCTGCAGTCGCAGGATGTGCCTTTACCGAAACCGTATGCGGAGAAATTGAAAGTGCGCTTCCTACAATACCTAGGCCAGTTACCGGTGCTCGGCTTCAACTCGGGACGTTATGATTTGAACATGGTGAAAGAATTTCTCTACCCTTACTTGGCCCAGTCGAATACCATCAAGTCCGTGATCAAGAAGATCAATAATCATATGGCCCTCACTACCACATCACTGCATTTCCTGGATGTACGGAACTATTTAGCTCCTAATTGTAGCTATGATCAGTGGGTCAAGGCCTATAACTGTGCACAAACCAAAGGGAGGTTCCCTTACACGTATATATCATCGCTCGACCGTTTGCAGGAAACACAGTTGCCACCCCGGCACGCCTTCTTTGATGATTTGAAGCAAGTGGAATGTCCGGAAGACACGTACCGGGAACTACAGCAGGTATGGAACGATGAACATATGCAGACCTTGCGAGATTTCCTGATATGGTATAATAACCTAGATGTGGTTCCTTTCCTGGAAGCGGCCGAGAAAATGGTGCAACTCTTTCGTCGCCAAATGCACGTCGACATCTTCAAGGAGTGCTTGAGTTTACCGGGTCTGGCGCTTCGCCATCTTTTTCAAGAGTGTGCTACGTACTTCTCGCTGATACAGCAAAAAGATGCAGACATGCATGATTGTCTAAAGCAGAACATTGTGGGTGGCCCGAGTCTTATTTTTCACCGTTATCACGAGAAGGACGTCACTACTCTGCCCAGTGGAAAACCCTGTGCTAAGATCATTGGTTTCGATGCGAATGCCTTGTACCTGTGGTCGCTGGCCCAACCTATGCCCAGTGGCCATTATACACGTTGGTTGGCGGAAGGTCGGCATTTTACACCGCAACGTACACCCTACAAGCATCTGGCTGATCAGTGGTTAGATTGGGAAGCCTATCGACGGGCCATTTATATACGACACCAGACCAACGCCACAGAGAAGCGCATAGGAGATCGTCGACTTCCCGTCGATGGGTTTGCCCTGGTGGGTAGCACACCCACCGTATTCCAATTTTACGGTTGCTATTGGCACGGCCACGAATGCCATTTCAGCGCTGGACGCTTCAACGAGCGACGTGGAAAAACACCGCAAGAATTACGGGAAGAAGTGGTGGCGAACGGTGATTATGTGAAAGAGAGAGGATACCATCTGATTGAAATGTGGGAGTGTGAATTTCACACGATGTGCCAGGCCCTGCCCCATTTACGACGTTTCCTAAAAGAGCGCGAGTACCCCTTGAGTCGTCGGCGACTGCTGAGTCTGCCACAGATGTTGGACGCCATTCGTTCGGGGGACCTCTACGGCTTTGTCGAATGTGATTTGCATGTTCCCGACACTCTCAAGCCTCTCTTCGCCCAGTGCCCTCCCATCTTTAAGAACACGCTGGTGGGTCGGGCGGATATTGGGGACACCATGAGGACCTATGCGGAGCAACACGAGTGTTTGCCTCAACCTCGACGGATGTTGATTGGTAGTATGTAGGCCGAGAAAATCTTGCTGGGCACGCCCTTACTGCAGTGGTACATGAACCACGGTTTGGAAATTACTCAAATATATCAAGTGATACAGTACGTACCCGACGCTTGTTTTGCGGAGAATGCCGACATCGTGACGTCGGCCCGTCGTCAAGGTGATGAATACCCGAGTCAGGCCATCATCGCTGAATCTTGGAAGCTCACTGGCAATGGTTATTACGGAAAAACGGTAACGAACCAGGATAAGCACGTCAACGTGAACATTTGTACTACTGCCCAAGCCCGCAAAAAAGTGAATTCTCCTCTGTTTCGGTCCGTGGAGGTCATCGATGACGACACCTATGAAGTCACTTCAGCCAAGAAGACTATCCGGTACAATCTACCCCTGCAGATTGGATGTATGGTATATCAGGTGGCCAAGCTGAGGATGCTGCAGTTTCTCTATGATTTTATGGGTGTCTATTTTAATCCCTCAGACTGGCAACTCATGGAGATGGATACCGACTCGGCCTACATGGCCGTCTCTAATGCGGATTGGGAGTCCCTGGTGAAACCGGAGTTACGGGCCCAGTATGAAGCGGAACGGGACCAGTGGCTACCTCGACGTGACCATTACCAGTACGATAAGCGTACGCCGGGCCTGTTCAAGCTGGAGTGGAGTGGGGATGCTATGATTGCGCTCTCCTCCAAGACGTATTACTGTTACGGAGGAGACGGAGGAGAGGAAAATAAGTTTAGCTGCAAAGGGGTGAGCCGGCGCGATCCCAACATCGACAAAGCCTTGTACTTGAACGTGCTGCAAAGCCAGGCCAGTGCGAGTGGCACTAACCGAGGATTTCGCGTGGTGGACCACCAGATGCGGACGTACATTCAGCAACGAGACGCCTTTACTTTCTTTTATCCCAAACGAAAAGTGTTGGCCGACGGTGTGAGCACCACCTACTTGGACTTGTGAACAATGTGGAACTATAACTGTTGATACACGAGTTATAAAACTGTAAAAGTCAGGATGGCCGAGTGGTCTAAGGCGCCGGTGCGTAAGTGCTGGTCGGCGAATGCTGGCGTAGGTTCGAATCCTACTCCTGACAGAACTTTTTTTGTACCACTTGTATATACATACCACTACTATTCTATGTGTACATACCACTACTATTTGTACCCTGTATTCTATTTGTATATATATAGTGTAACCCATTCTTGTTGACTTAAATAAAAAAAGAAAGTCAAATCATTTTTGTGTTTTTTTCATCTTTTATTCAACATCAATGAACGTCAGAACAACAACGTCATAACAATAACGTGATAATAATAAACAAGTGGCCTGCGCGCGCGCGCAGTACATTTTTAAGTTAACCAGAGAAATGGAGCATGCACATTAAAACGAGAGGCCGTCCAGTCATAGACGAGGACATCACGGTCTTCGGCTTGACAATAATCATCAAACATGTGTACGATAGTGGGCATAGAATGTCCTCTACTCCGGTGAGTGAGATAAAACACACAGTACTGTCCGCACACACTACTCAAGGGTCCTTGTAATCTTTGAGTATTCCAACGCCACTTTGTAGTAGAGACGTCCATGAATTTCACCAAATCGGCATGTAGGGGTGCAAGTCCGTAGGAATCAAAGTATTCGCCTTGGCCTAGGGTGTCCACGTACACAGCTACCCAATGTTCACCGGGATACTCATGTCCACTAAATCCGCCTGCCATTGCGCGTCTATACCTCCTACGATCACTCGGTTACGGCGAAAATGGCGTCGGGCTGCTCGATGTAAACTATAAGTGTCTTGGGTTTTTAACCAGTCTCGAACTTCAGTTCGACTGATGCCTTGAGAATGGGCAGCTCGAGACAGCGCTCCCACAGCGCTATACGCGGCTGGACTGGTAGGGCTGTAATACAAATCGGTTAACACCTCGTTCACTGTAGATGCGGACTCCTTTTTTCCCTTTCGGGACCGCTTCATTACGGTCTTCTTCTTACCCCTCATCGTTCTGGGTCGCCGTCATGTGTGTTGTTCGCTTCATTAGGTGACACTAACACTCTAGCCTCTGTGCATTCTATAGATATAGTACTTTCATCTTCCCCGGCTGTATGATCGGATTCATCATCATGTTGTTTTTTTTCATGGGGTTCAGCCAGCGCGTCTTCCATAGCACGAACCCACGCCAATTGGTCTGGTGATCGGTCGTCCGGTGTAAACAGCTGGTCTACAATAGGTACTACTTTCTCTAAGGCTGACCACAGAGTGGGAGTTAGGAGGAAACTTCGCGCAGGCTCTTGGTAGCGGCCCAGGCGTGGGAAGAGGGCGGTACGGTATACGTAGATGGCATTGTCCATGTGGATGAGGTGTCCGTCTAACTCACCGCTCAACACCCGTTTAAATTTAGTCCAGCCATCACGCTGTAGTGTCACCGTATTCGATAGAGTGTCAGCGGACGCCCAGCAAATAGCTCCACTGTCTTCCACCAGGGTGACTTTATCTTCATAGACGTATAACCCCACCTGGTAGGGTGTAAGGATGAGAATGGCTCGTAGTGACATGCTTGCTGTAAATGTCGAACGGAGAATGACACACACTCTGTCTCATCCCTGGTATTTATAGTGTCAGGTACTATTCTGTGAGAGGCGGTTCCTGTGGAGAGAGTACTTTATCCACCACGGGGACTACTTGTTGCAAAGCCGTCCATAGATCGGGGTCCAGAGTAAATCCCCCTCGCTTGAGACAGAGAAGTCGAGCAAAATAGGGACCGCGGAAAATGTACACATCGTCACACAGGTAAATGCTATCTCCGTCGAGATCACCGCATAACACACGTTTCAAGGTAATCCAGCCTTCCGGGGATAAAGAGACACGCGCGGGTTCAGACGTACACCAACATCGGCTATCGTCATCGATCAGCTCCACGCGTTGGGGATATAACAATAGGGTACAATCCGGTGTAAGAGTACGCGTAGCTAGAGAATTGGCCTCAGGATAGAGTACATCATGGACGTCGGTGATAATAGCTTTCAGCGCCTGCCATAATGCCGGCCGGAGTAGGATAGCGGCACCCCCACACTGTTCTAAGCGGGGGAAAAAAGAATTATCTCTACCACTCCGCAGGTACACACCGAGTCCCACATGCATAAAATCGACTTCGGGCTCTTTTCCCTGTAACAACCGTGTTAATAGAGTCCACCCTGCTAGGCTTAAAGATAACTTCACTTCTCTAGGATGCTCTTCGATAAGCTGCAATTCATGATCATACACGATGAGAATCACATCAGACGTCAGTTGAAAGAAAGCGAGCTCCTTTCCGTGCGCTGACATAATGATGAATGACAAAAACACCGTCCAGGCAAAAATATATATATACCGATTCTTGCTAATTTCATGGTAATAAAAAAATTGTAAAAAAAATAGTAGAAAATTAAAAAAATGGTTGTTATGATTTTTTTGATTTTTTTATTTATTTATTTATTTATTTATTTATTTATTTCCTCGAGAGCTTTAAAATAAGACCTCACTCTACCCAATCGGGCCACTAGTGCTCCACCTAGACTCCAACATGTCCACCCCGTATGGATTTATACATACTAATATCCCAGTATATAAGTGTATATGGGTCTATATGGATCTATATACAAGCCTACCCGGTACTTTCATTTTTTTCCATCGTATTCTACATGATCAACCTCATAGCTCATAGTAAAAGCCATAAAAAAAACCGACCACCCCTATACCCATACAGGCCAAATATAGCGGGACATCATCTTCGCCTGGGAATTGGTCTAGTCCGAGTTGTCTCCCTTGCACCAAAGCGTATAGATGGGGCTGTGGTTTGAACGGCGTTATTATCCGGGCAAGCCGGGGAAATTGACCTTGAGCAGCCATTTTTGTTAGCGTTTGTTACATATAACAGACCTGTACGGAATATTTCCACTTTAAATCATTCATACCCAACAAAATTATATCAAACTAATTCATGCATTCATATCTAAGTCATTCATATACCGCGGGAGACCACATGAAGGTGCCCCGATGCCGCTCAGCATACGTTCGATGAACGTTCGTAATTTTTCTTTTGCTGGTGCAAACTGGACGATGTAAATGCTCGACACTGGGGTGGCACTCGATCATAGACTGGTTATAATAACATGCTACAACACTTAAATTCAGATCTCATCAACCAGAATGTCTTATGTGCTGGCAGTTCATGACAATATCGTAAGATATGTATGCTTGCTAACCTTAGTTGGATTCGTCATGAAATCATTTGGAAATAAGTAATTCGAGCACTTTTTTGTGACATAGCAAAACGAAGATGACAGCCGTTTCCCTTTTCGCTGCGATGGTTTACACGAAAAACCGGCTCAGTTATAAAAATCCATATCTCCGTAAATATGAAATGTCCCAACTTTTTACGTCAAGACAATATTCTTTTATATGTGTACTTCCTATTTCCCGCAGGAATTTATGAAATATCAATTCTTTCCGCAATAAACTTACAATTTACTGGCAATGGTAACGAAATTCTTCGTCTCAATTTGAGCTTCCTGTACGGCGGCGGAACGTCAAGATCAAAGAGCGCGTGCTGCGACGTAACAGATCACGTGAGGGTGTAAATATAGATCGTTTGTTTACAAATATCAGCTGATGGTGTCTGATATATAACAAAGAATACCTTATAACAACAGTACTTTCCGTAATATCTGAATAGTTGATACTCGACCAAGAATTAATTATCACAGAAAAATTATCTCAGATAAATTTTCGCCCTTTATTTCCAATTGAACTCAGGCAATTCATAGTGTAGTATTTAAAAAATTTAGCAGCCTAACGCTACACTAAGCCGTTATTTTTAATGAATTTATATTTCCCTGAAAATTGTAACGGGTTTATCGAAATAAAACTAGGAAATTTTTTATCCTTGGACAATGGTAACACAACACTATACAGTGTGCATGGAAAAAAATTTTTTAGCAGATACCATAATCTTGCACTCACTCACACCTAATAAATGTCAGTGCACATATAAATTTTATTTCCAATTGAACTCAGGCAATTCATGGTGTAGTATTTAAAAAATTTAGCAGCCTAACGCTAGACTATGCCATTATTTTTAATGAATTTATCGATTTTAAACCCATAAAGTTAGTGTACGATAGTATGGAAAACCCAGTACACTGGAAATAAATGGATTTTTCTGGCTAAAAATACGTCAAGACTACAGCTTACAGCCTTATAATATTTTCCTGAAAATTGTAACGGGTTTATCGAAATAAAACTAGGAAATTTTTTATACTTGGACAATGGTAACACAGCGCTATACAGTGGGCAAGCATATCTTGCACTCACTGACACCGGCCGCCGTCTTAAACCCACCTCCCACCATCCACCATCCACCCACGCCGCCATCTTAAACCCACCTCCCACCATCCACCATCCACCCACGCCGCCATCTTAAACCCACCTCCCACCACCCACCCACCCACCTAGACTATAAATAACGCGTAGTATGTTGACATTTATTCACAAAATACAATCATGGGTACAAGACGACGAACACTGTTCACCCACCACCCTAGAGATCCTAGAGAGGTGGTTACCAGTGAAGATGATGGTGGAATCACCCTAATTACAAGCTTTCAGCAGGTTATTGAAGACGAAACCATGATAAGACGAAGTACAGAAGAACTCCGGCGAGATGTAATAGCAGAAGAAGATGCGAGAAGACGAAGTCGACAACAAGACGAAGAAATCAGCAGGATGGATGCCATAGAAGAAGAAAATGAGACAGATCAGGATATAACGGATGGAGAACAAGACGAGCTTCCATGGTTAAATAGTAATAGACCTCCAACTACAACAGCTATAACCACATCGGTTTCCGAAACTCCCAGTATACGACTTCAGCTTCCGAAACAACACGACAACAACAACCATGCTCTTGGGCCGAAATAACCCGCCTCAACGAACAGATTAACGGCATGAGACAAGACATGAATGTAATGGACGCTGAAATTTCAAGACAGAACAAAGAACGACATAAGGAAGAAAAAAAATCAAGATGTAGCGTGTGTACAGACGAAGAGAGCTTGTACGCTGTATTGCCGTGTGGCCATTTATGCATCTGTAAAGATTGTTGGGTCACGCTAACGTGTGTAGGAGACATGTGCCACTGCGTTGATGCAGGCGAAAACCATTTAAAAATCAAGTGTCCAATCTGCAGGAAGCATGTGGGTGGAATAAAAAGAATCTACCGCTCATAAAACAAGTGTCGTGTAACACTTTCAAAGGCCCTTTTCAGGGCCACCCCATCTTTCCGGAAGAGGAAACTTCTATCAAAAAGCACAAAAAAATTAACACCAGCTGCCATCATCTTCTCCCCAAAGAAAAAAATTTTTAAATTTTTTTTACAATTTTTTTGAAATTATTGAAAAAAATGGGAGAGGGAGGGGGAGGGGGGCGGGTTGGTGGAAGAGCCAACAAAAAAATTTTTTTTTTATTTTAAAAAAAAGGAAAAAAAGATTCATGGAGCCAAAAAAAATCTTTTTAATTTTCTATGTTTTTTTTACAATTAAAAAGGGCTTTGAAAAAAGGGGTAAAGGGGGGAGGGGGAGGGTTGATGAAGGTATCAAAGTGAAGCTTAGGTGAAGGGGCATTTAATGGGCTGGGTGTGGGGTTGACATATCGGCCTTCTGCGCATGCGCGGCGGCCGAAGGGTATGAAAATAGCCTTTTGGAGCTAGGGGAGCCCCTAGTGGACCGATGGGGTCGAGTGAGGTATCAAAGTGAAGCATTCATGAAGGGGCATCTAATGGACTGGGTGTGGGGTTGACATATCGGCCTTGTGCGCAATTTAAAAAAAAGAAAAAAAGAATGAACACTAACAAGCAATAGAATGAACACTAACAAGCATTTTTTTAATTTTCTACTATTTTTATTAACACAAATAGAATGAACGTGTTCACAAGGGTATTGAATGTTAATACAATTATATCTGAGTATTGAATTTTTTAATACAATTAACAGTAAAAAAACTCTGAATTTTTAATACAATTATAGGCTGTCAAGCCACTTCATGTGTAGGAATACGGTAAAATGTTTTTCAACACTTGTTCTGAACACTTGTTCAATAGTTCTGCAACAAGACTTGTTTGAATTCATCATCATCTTTCCGTCCCTGGTGCACGTAAATGTAGGTAATAATCTCTTCACGTGGAATTTTGGGAGGGCAGGCAGCTTCCACTCCCAGGGCAATTTGCGTCTCGGTCACGGCCTGTAGTGCCTCAGTGATGAGTGCGTATGAGGGTACACTAGTGTCCTGTGGAATTTGAGGTCTGATTAGATCCAGGACTGTGTCGATGTACTTCTGATAAATATAGTGAGACACCTGGTAGGCCAGAGCTTGACGAATTGTACTTGCGAGACTCTGCAACTTCCGCCACGCCGTTAATTTCAAAGTGACACCCTGAGGACAAGGTACACGCTCTTGCGTATCTAACCGCATTTTCCATTTACGGATATGCACGAGGAGCTCATCGTTGAAATAGGCACAGCTCACAAAGATGTCGTCACCCACATGAAATTTCGCTTCGTCACTCCCCTGGTCGCGAATAACAGCATCGATGGCGTAATCAAGGGTCTCCAGTTTTTGCCAGGTGTCTAAGTTCATGGCAATATGCTTACCGGGTCTGTCGTTAAAGCCCGATGCGTTAAAATGCACTTCTTCGTCTTTCACACTCACAGTTAAATAGGCTGAGAGCTCCCAAATGTCCGTGTGGGCTGCCTGGTAGGCTTGCTGGATAAGGTTATTGATATCCTGGACAGACATAGGAAGTTGTACTTCTTGTTTCACAGGCACTTGCTGGGGTACTACTGGCTGCTCAAGCACTGACTCAGGTATTTCTAACGGTGTTAGTCGGGGGCGTTTGGGGCGTCCAGCGCGTTTGGCAGGTGTACTCTCTTCGGTGGTATCCATGAATAAGATATCATCATCTGCAAGGGGAATTTCAAGTAGATCAGCCAGTTCTCCATTTCCCGTCTTCTTCAGCGCCTCCACGAAGGCTAGAAATGCATAGGGGCCACGGCGCAGTAGACCATCGATGAGAGCTCTGTTTTGTCGTGAAGGGGTGTTCTCGGCCATGATATCTTCGACACCCTGTTTCAGGAGTATGTGATCCTCCATAAGCACATCACATAATTCGCCCGCATGCTGCATCTCATCAACGAGGCGAACACGGTTCTTTTGAAGCGTGACTAGGTCGGCTGAATTCATCATGACTATGGGCTCAGGCTGCTGAGTAACTGCTACGGTGTAAAAGTCTGGTGAATTTGCACTGGTAAAATGAAATATAGTGAAAGGTTCTCCACAGCTCATACAAGTAGGCAAGCAGGCTGGATGACTGGCTAAAGGTGAAGCAAGCAGGCAGGCTGGTCAGGTAAGTCAGAGTGCTACGCAAGGTAGTGCAATGAATACTCCCTTTCCCTAAAAATCGACTCCTTTTATACGTTTTTCTACAATCCGCCATCTTAAACCCACCTCCCACCATCCACCATCCACCCACGACGCCATCTTAAACCCACCTCCCACCATCCACATCCACCCACGCCGCCATCTTAAACCCACCTCCCACCATCCACCATCCACCCACGCCGCCATCTTAAACCCACCTCCCACCATCCACCATCCACCCACGCCGCCATCTTAAACCCACCTCCCACCATCCACCATCCACCCACGCCGCCATCTTAAACCCACCTCCCACCATCCACCATCCACCCATCGCCGCCATCTTAAACCCACCTCCCACCATCCACCATCCACCCACGACGCCATCTTTAAACCCCACCTCCCACCATCCACCATCCACTCACGCCGCCATCTTAAACCCA
The DNA here is from genome assembly GCA_036873755.1 of Hanleya hanleyi. Taxonomy (NCBI): domain Eukaryota; kingdom Metazoa; phylum Mollusca; class Polyplacophora; order Lepidopleurida; family Hanleyidae; genus Hanleya; species Hanleya hanleyi. Next base: position 59,710 of record JAVTVY010043505.1, on the reverse strand, counting down.
CCTCCCACCATCCACCATCCACCCACGACGCCATCTTAAACCCACCTCCCACCATCCACATCCACCCACGCCGCCATCTTAAACCCACCTCCCACCATCCACCATCCACCCACGCCGCCATCTTAAACCCACCTCCCACCATCCACCATCCACCCACGCCGCCATCTTAAACCCACCTCCCACCATCCACCATCCACCCACGCCGCCATCTTAAACCCACCTCCCACCATCCACCATCCACCCATCGCCGCCATCTTAAACCCACCTCCCACCATCCACCATCCACCCACCCACACCACGTGACATCAATACTCGCTTCTGATTGGATGAAACGTGACGTCACAAAGGTCATATGCTAATTTCTGAGGTCAAATTCACTCCATTATTTTCTCGCGCATGCGCAGTGACGCGCTAATTACTCAATTTACGCCTTGTATACTACTGTGGGTCAATACTGTCCTGTGTGGTGCTAGAATTTACGGGTATGTTGAACAATACTGGCCTGTGTGGTGCTAGGATTTACAGTTAGATTGGACAAGACTGACCTTTGTGGTACTAGGGTTTACAGGTATGTTGGACAATACTGGCCTGTGTGGTGCTAGGATTTACAGTTAGATTGGACAAGACTGACCTTTGTGGTACTAGGGTTTACAGGTATGTTGGACAATACTGGCCTGTGTGGTGCTAGGATTTACAGTTAGATTGGACAAGACTAACCTTTGTGGTACTAGGGGTTACAGGTATGTTGGACAATACTGGCCTGTGTGGTGCTAGGATTTACAGGTATGTTGGACAATACTGGCCTGTGTGGTGCTAGGATTTACAGGTATGTTGGACAATATTGACCTGTGTGGTGTTATGATTTACAGATATGTTGGACAATATTGGCTTTGTGTGGTGCTAGGATTTACAGGCATGCTAGACAATACTGATCTGTGTGGTGCTAGGATATACAGGCATGTTGGAGTATACTGACCTGTGTGGTGCTAGGATATACAGGCATGATGGAGTAGACATGTGTGGTGCTAGGATGTACAGGCATGTTAGACAATACTGACCTGTGTGGTGTTGCTCTCCTCATGGATCTCCACCTCGAGGATATCATGAGCAGCACTCAACATGATCACATAGGCGAAGTTATTACACAGACCCAAGAGCCTGAAGAAAGCAGAAATGGATAGGGGAGTAAACCCAAAATCAAGGACACCTGCTTGTGCGCAGAGGAAAGGGTTAATTAGGATACTCAATTGTCAGTAGAATGTCCGGTTTTGGATCGAGCTAATACTGGCAGTGAATCCGATGTTCCTGTCAATTTGATCACCCGAACATTTTGAAGTGGTTTACGGTGCCAGGTTAAGTAATTGGCTACAGACATATCTTCCTGATTTCCAAAAAATCTTTAAACTTTATTCAAAATTCACCTGATTGCTATATATATTTACTAATTATGCCTCAGTTAAACTTCAAATATTTAGATGAAACTATGCATCCTATTTGACATATGCTTAAGGTGAAAGCCTAACTACATTGGCCTGGTTTTGGTGGGTTTCTGAAGTTTGATACAAAGTTGTGCCCAAATTAGGATGTGCTCAAATTTAGCAACTTGAACAAAATTTTTATAAAAAAAATAATAATAAAATAAATATTTTTTTTCTTGCATTGAGAATCAATGTTCTGTTATGCTCATGAAAATTCGTCATCAGTTAAGCATCATATTTGAGCTAGAGACTACATGTACCTATTTTGCCAGGAATATGGTTTTCACCATAAATTTTAGCATGTTTCCGTGCCTATAAAAATATGTTTGCTGCGCCGAATAGAGGGTGTGATCTAAAGCCCTGCTCCAATTCTGATACCTGCTAGTTTGCCAAGAAATTTGGTCCGCACTAGTCAGAATGCATACCCTCAGAGTGAATTAAAGACATATAACCAATATGGAATGAGAATAATGGACAGCAGAGTTAACATGATAAGATTACATACCAGAATGCAATTAAATTTCTCACTCTTCGAAACGTCATAGTAGGTGCATCCACATCATGTACCCCTTCATGATCAAGGGGAACTGAAAAGGAAAAACAAACAGTTGAAGAGAATATACAAGTCAAAGTCTGCTTCAATGTCACTAATGATTAATAACAACCTTAGGAATGGCTGTAAATCATCAGCAATAAACAGGGCTATTTTTATTTGAGTACGGTATCGCCCGAACTGAGGGTCCAATCCAAGCAGAATCCCAAACTGTTTACGAAGGAATTCTTGGTAAATTATGGGAATATTTGGTATTTATGTATGAGGAAATGTGATAGTCTAATACAAACCTGCTTTACTCTTCAATAATGTAAACATAATCTGCATGGGATTACATAATTTTGGTGTAAATCTAAAGTTTGCCTAACTTAGATCGATGATCATGTGTCCAAACGAGATCAGCCACTGGAAATGCATGTACCGAATACATAATGTATGGTCATGTAAAAATGTATACTCAAATGTATTCAAGCAACTTTCCTTGAAAAAAGGAAGCACTTGATTATTAGAATCTAGACCATTTCGCCATCCGGACATTTCCCGTCTCGGAATTTCCCAACCCAGGACATTTCGTCTCCTGGACATTTCCCCACTCAGGACATTTCCCAACCTATAACATTTCCCAACCTAGAACATTTCCTCACCCAGCACATTTCCCAATGTGGACATTCCCTCATCCAGGACAATTCTCCATCTGCATATTTTCCCACCAGCTTTCTTCACCGGAACGTTTTTCACACCCAGGACATTTCCTAACCTAGGACATTTCCTCACCCAGGATATTTCCACACCCAGGAAATTTTCTCACCCAGGACATTTCCTCACCCAAGACATTTTCTCACTGCGGGCATTTCCCAACCTAGAACATTTCCTTACCTATGACATTTCCTCACCCAGGACATTAACTCACCCATGACATTTTCTAACCTGGGATATTTCCACGCCTAGGATATTTCCTCACCCAGGACATTACTCCACTCAGGACATTTTCTCACCCATGAAATTTCCCAAACTAGAACATTTCCCAACCTACATGTAGAACATTTCCTCATCCATTACATTTCCTCACCCATGACATTTCCTCAACCATGACATTTCCTCACCCATGACATTTGCTAACCTAGGACATTTTCACACCCAGAACATTTCCTCACCCATGACATTTCCTCAACCATGACATTTCCTCACCCATGACATTTGCTAACCTAGGACATTTTCACACCCAGAACATTTCCTCACCCAGGACATTTTCCCACCTGGACATTTCCTCACCCAGGACATTTCCCCTCCCCGGACATTTCCCCACCCAGAACATTTGTCCACCTGGCTATTTCCACACCTGCACATTTCCTTGCCTGGATATTTCCCGACCTGGATATTTCCTCATCCAGGATAGTTCCCCACCTGGGCATTTCCTTAAACAGAACATTTCCCACCTGGACATTTCCTCATCCAAGACATTTCCCCACCTGGACATGTCCTCACCCTGGACATTTTCTCAACCAGGATATTTCTCCACCTGCATTTCCCCTCCCAGGACATTTCCCCTTCCAGGAAATTTCCTCACCCAGGACATTTCTCCACCTGGCTATTTCCCCACCTGAACATTTCCTTGTCTGGACATTTCCCCACCTGAATATTTCCTCATCCATGATAGTTCCCCACCTGGACATTTCCTTAAACAGGACATTTCCCACCTGGACATTTCCTCACCCAAGACATTTCCTCACCTGGACATGTCCTCACCCTGGACATTTTCTCAACCAGGATATTTCCTCACCTGGACATTTCCTCTCCTGGACATTTTCCCTCCTGGACATTTTCCCACCTGGACATTTCCTCACACAGGATAGGTCCACACCAATGGACATTTCTTCAACCAGGGCATCTCCAAACATGGACATTTCCTCACCCGGGACATTTTCCCCCTGGATATTTCCTCAACAAGGACATTTCCCCGCCTGAGCATGTCCTCGCCCAGGACATTTCCCCACCTGGACTTTCCTCACCCAGGACATTTCCTATCCTGGGACATTTCCCCATCTGGATATTTTCTCATCCAGAACATTTTCCACCTGGACATTTCCTCACCCAGAACATTTCCCACTTGGACATTTCTCACCCAGAACATTTCCCACGTGGACATTTCCTCTCCCAGAACATTTCCCACCTGGACATTTCCTCACCCAGAACATTTCTCACCTGGGCATTTCGTCACCCAGAACATTTCCGGCCTGGACATTTCCTCACCCAGAACATATCCCACCTAGACATTTCCTCACCCAGAACATTTTTCACTTAGATATTTCCTCACCCAGAACATTTCCCACCTGAGCATTTCCTCACCTAGAACATTTCCCACCTGGATATTTCCTCAATTAGAACATTTCTCACCTGGACATTTCCTCTCCCAGAACATTTCCCACCTGGACATTTCCTCATCCAGGACATTTCCTATCCTGCGACATTTCCCCATCTGGATATTTTCTCATCCAGAACATTTCCCACCTGGACATTTCCTCACCCAGAAAATTTCCCACTTGGACATTTCCTCACCCAGAACATTTCCCACGTGGACATTTCCTCTCCCAGAACATTTCCCACCTGGACATTTCCTCATCCAGAACATTTTTCACTTAGATATTTCCTCACCCAGAACATTTCCCACCTGAGCATTTCCTCACCTAGAACATTTCCCACCTGGATATTTCCTCAATTAGAACATTTCTCACCTGGACATTTCCTCTCCCAGAACATTTCCCACCTGGACATTTCCTCATCCAGGACATTTCCTATCCTGCGACATTTCCCCATCTGGATATTTTCTCATCCAGAACATTTCCCACCTGGACATTTCCTCACCCAGAACATTTCCCACTTGGACATTTCCTCACCCAGAACATTTCCCACGTGGACATTTCCTCTCCCAGAACATTTCCCACCTGGACATTTCCTCATCCAGAACATTTCTCACCTGGACATTTCGTCACCCAGAACATTTCCCGCCTGGAAATTTCCTCATCCAGAACATATCCCACCTAGACATTTCCTCACTCAGAACATTTTTCACTTAGATATTTTCTCACCCAGAACATTTCCCACCTGAACATTTCCTCACCTAGAACATTTCCCACCTGGATATTTCCTCACTTAGAACATTTCTCACCTGGACATTTCCTCTCCCAGAACATTTCCCACCTGGACATTTCCTCATCCAGAACATTTCCCACCTGAACATTTCCTCACCCAGAACATTTCCGACCTGAACATTTCCTCGCCCAGAACATTTCTCACCTGAATATTTCCTCACCTAGAACATTTTCAACCTGGAAATTTCCTCACCAAGAACATTTCCGACCTGGACATTTGCTCACCCAGAACATTTCCCACCTGATCATTTGCTCACCTAGAACATTTCTCACCTGGACATTTCCTCTCCCAGAACATTTCCCACCTGGACATTTCCTCTCCCAGAACATTTCCCACCTGGATACTTCCTCATCCAGAACATTTCCCACCTGGACATTTCCTCACCCAGAACATTTCCGACCTGGAAATTTTCTCACCCAGAACATTTCCCACCTGGACATTTCCTCACCCAGAACATTTCTCACCTGAACATTTCCTCACCTAGAACATTTCCGACCTGGAAATTTGCTCACCCAGAACATTTCCGACCTGGACATTTCCTCACCGAGAACATTTCCCACCTGAACATTTCCTCACCTAGAACATTTCCCACCTGGACATTTCCTCACCCAGAACATTTCTCACCTGAACATTTCCTCACCTAGAACATTTCCGACCTGGAAATTTCCTCACCCAGAACATTTCCGACCTGGACATTTCCTCACCCAGAACATTTCCCACCTGAACATTTCCTCACCTAGAAACATTTCCTCACCCAGAACATTTCCCACCTGAGCATTTCCTCACCTAGAACATTTCCGACCTGGACATTTCCTCACCCAGAACATTTCCCACCTGAACATTTCCTCACCTAGAAAATTTCCTCACCCAGAACATTTCCCACCTGGACATTTCCTCACCCAGAACATTTCTCACCTGAACATTTCCTCACCTAGAACATTTCCGACCTGGAAATTTCCTCACCCAGAACATTTCCGACCTGGACATTTCCTCACCCAGAACATTTCCCACCTGAACATTTCCTCACCTAGAAACATTTCCTCACCCAGAACATTTCCCACCTGAGCATTTCCTCACCTAGAACATTTCCGACCTGGACATTTCCTCACCCAGAACATTTCCCACCTGAACATTTCCTCACCTAGAAAATTTCCTCACCCAGAACATTTCCCACCTGGACATTTCCTCACCCAGAACATTTCTCACCTGAACATTTCCTCACCTAGAACATTTCCGACCTGGAAATTTTCACTCATTTCCTCTCCCAGAACATTTCCAGAACATTTCCCACCTGGACATTTCCTCATTTCCTCAACCAGAACATTTCCCACCTGAACATTTCCTCACCTAGAACAACATTTCGCCCCTACCACCGGGACATTTCCTCCCAGAACATTTCCCACCTGAGAACATTTCCTCATCCCTCCCAGAACAGAACATTTCACCCAGAACATTTCCCACTGTTCATCTTATCTTAGCCTGACGAGTTATTAACAGGTACATTCTCACAGTTAATAATTAACATGAGTTCCTTTGAACACGATAACCTGCACTTCCAAAACGATGAATATAATTACGTTTACTCAGGTTACTTGTGACTGTAGACTTGTACTTGGGCTCCATAAGCTCGTGCTCACCATGGTGAACTTCCATGGCGTTGTCCTCCAGAGGGAGCTCGACACTATTCTGACAGTGACGGTGAAGAGTATGTCCAGTGAAAGGGTACTTGTCCAAGGAACTCTAGTTGTAGATAACAGAGCTTTCCATATTTATACATGACCAGTAGCTTGGTCACCCGAAATCACACCTTTATAGGAGGTGTTCTCAATTCAACTATACTTGTAAAAATAATATAGGCATGTATTAGTATATCTGTCTCATCATGCCCATAGACATACAGATGACGTAATTAAAACATGCAAATACATGTAGTAATTCTATTGCTCATTTCAGCCCGAAGGCTAAACACACAGCTTTTCAGGTATACATAAAACAACATAAAAACTGCAATATCTTACATGTACATGACCTATTTAAACTCCTTCTACAATGGATAACCAGTGACTGGAGAGACAACTTATAGCTATGAGGTATTTGCAGTAAACTTAGGTTATGGACTTAATTGGGTGCATGTTAAACATGTAAAAATATTGAAAGTTTAAGCATAAAACACAACAATAAATGGAAAAACTTATAACTGCACTCACCCATGACATTCCTTCACCCGTGACATTCCTTCACCCATGACATTTCCAATCTAGGTAAACCAAGATGGTAAATCAGGGGAATACCATGTAGACGTAACGCTATGAAAACTTCGTGCGAAATGTTCGCCGATATTCTACGAGATCCCATAATAAGCCAATCACGACAATTTTATCCTTTTCGCTCCGACAATGATTGCCGTTTACTTCAAGGAGATTAACATCTTCGCACGGCACAACCTTTTGATATTTTCCACCCCTAACAAAGCCAGACTTTTCGGTGGGAGTAAACTCTTTGATGTTTACGGATCCTGTCTGAAAATGATGCCATATTTGGAAACTGTTTCAGGATAATGTTTATATTTTATACCACGAGTTACCTTGTGTAATTACTGTGGGCGTCATTTTGAAATAGTTACAACCAGCTATCCATCTGATTGGCTAACAATAGTAGTTTCAACTCGCACGGGATTTATATGGGGCTGAATTCAAATATAATATTCTGTGATATTATATCTGAGTTTACTGAGATTGGGCTAAACCTGGCTAGCATGATGCGCCTTCGGCGTATATTGCTATGATTGTATTTGGGGACATGTCGTCTCCAAGTCAGATCATCTTGACCTACCCCACTGTAGCCTATCATACTACGATGCATACAAATATTGGTTTTAATTTTTAACTATACAGTTGACAATATATTTTGAACAATTGCTCGTATATCTACCAGTCTCAAACAGGTGATTATGAGAGCTCCTTTATCCCAATGTATTATAAACATCATTGAAGTTTTTGTTTTGGTCAAAAGTGAGACATGTTTTGTACCAAGTTCAGAAATGTTTTTAATCCCGTTTCACTCCAAAAAGTGTTGCATAAAACGTGCACGACAACACTCTGAATAACAGATATAAGAATTTTCAGATTGATATATACACATACAAGTTGTTTATTTCAAGATATAAATTTTGCAACAGAGACAACAAAAACTCAACACCAATATTTCACATTACCGGTCAATTAAGCCCCTTAAGGTGGTTCCCCAGTATCCAAACTGACCATTTGCACAAGTTGCAGTGCAGTCAAATCACATATGGAAGTCAGTGAATTCTCCCTACATTCTGAATGTCATGGTTTCCTAATATCATAATGTGATGTCACAATCACAGTGCCACCTTGTGTGACGTCACTCCAGGTCTTACATTATATCATTGTTATATCAAAAAGTCCTGCGGGACCCCCCAATTTTTATTCTATATTGTGGAACTGTACCGAATTGGGATAAACTAAGTATGAAGAAAATGACATTTTAGGCATTCAAATAGCATTTGATATAAACAATAATGGTTATAACAGTATTGAAGTAGTAGTGAAAATTAGCAAAAACGGCCTAATCATTGCTGCTGAATGCAATGTAAAAATATTCAAAAATTGTTTGGGAGCCCTGAAGATTATTTGATATTTGGAATCTATATTAACTCTTTGTCCCATGATGAGGCCAGTTGATGCCCCTTTACATACAGACTTTTCCAGGCTGCCCCATTGACCTTTTCAGTGACCACTTGTAAATTGTCAGGTACAAATCTATTGGAGCTGGGCTGGGGTCAAAGATTTATAAAACTTTTTATTACTTTTACAGTGACCAATAATTTAGCAAGTTTAATATTCCCTGAAATAAAATATTATTGATTAAGGTTAATTTACATAAGGCGTCAAATGGTGTCATCATAGACAAGGAAAGGAGGTTGAAATGGTGTCACCATGGGGCATAGAGTTGAATGGAGAACCTTTAAACTCAACATAAAGAAAAATGACATGGATTTCAGTCAACACTGGATATTTATTACAACAGAAATAATACCTTTGTTCAAAATTTATTTTTATTCTAATTATATTTTATAAAAATGGTGGGTATCTAATCTTTGTCCTGAAGGGGTGGGGAAAATATGTCAAGGGGGAAGAAAGAGTGAAAGTCCGTAGCCTACCCCAGTTTGTTTTTTTAGGTTTTAAAACGTTTTCTTACAAATAGATATTTTGAATTTAAACTCTGAGAGAGAAATCTGCTACTCAGGGAGCAGCTTTGGTGTGCTTTTATGTCCAAAGCTTATTTCCCTTTCGAAAATGCAGCATGCGCTGCATTCATGCTGGGATTACGCTGTGTTGCAGTATATGCAGAAACCATTTTAACAAAACATAACAAATCATGAGCCATGCTGTATCCCAGCATATGCTGCAACCATGCTGAAAATCATGCTGGAGTTCTACTGGATTCACTTTGAAAAATGACCATGCTGCAATCCAGCATATATGCTGCAATCATGCTGGAAAAGCATGTTGGAGTTCTACTGGATTGCCTCAGAAAACAAACTGATCCTACTGCATCCCAGTATATGCTGCAACCATGCTGCATTATGGCTGACAAGACCCGTCTTGGATGATACAGGAATAGGAGTTTGCTCTTTTTTTTGTTGCAGCAATAGAAACCAGGTCAGGTCATGAATTTAGAGCCAGAATTCAAATCAGAAAATAACATGAGGCAACACCTAAAAGGTGCAACAACCCCTCAGCCAGACAGTTTTAGTCAATGTATATTGGCACACAATGGATGGAAAATGCATATATGTAAAAGCCTGAAAGATTTGGTTAAATGCAGAAGATGCTTTAGCAGCGGCTTGTAAAAGATTAAAATATGATAAATGTAGTGTGGGATGCTGGATGCATTGGAGGACTATAATAAATAATTTGACATATCAAGCGTGGAAAATATGGCGGAAGAACAAAAATATTCTGAACAAAAACAAAAGGCTTCAAGTCATTCTGGCTTTGAACCCTAATAATAATCTGAACCAGCTGCAACAGTTCGGTTTCTAGAGCGTCAACATAATTATATGAATATTTTTCATTTAGTTGCCATGGGAACCACAAAAAAACCCCATCAAAATGTACCCAATTTGAATAGGTTTGTGCTCTTTCACACAGAAATGTTGCATACCAAATTTGAAATCTCCAGCTGCAATGGTCCGGCTTGTAGAGCGTCAACGTCGTTACATGAATATTTTCCGTCTTGTTGCCATCAAAATGTATCCAATTTCAATAGGCTTGTGCTTTGCCACACATCAATGCTGTATACCAAATTTGAGGTCTCTAGATGGAACAGTTCAGCTTCTAGAGCATTAACGTCATTACATAGATATTTTCTGTCTGGTTGCCATGGAAACCACAAAACCATGGAAATGTATCCCATTTCAATAGGCTTGTGTTTTGCCACACATCAATGCTGTATACCAAATTTGAAGTCTCTAGATGAAATGGTTCAGCTTCTGGAGTATCAACGTCATTACATGGATATTTTCCGTCTTGTTGCCATGGAAACCACAAAACCATCAAAATGTATCCAATTTCAATAGGCTTGTGCTTTGCCACACATTAATGCTGTGTACCAAATTCGAAGTCTCTAGATGGAACGGTTCAGCTTCTAGAGCGTTTAACGTTGTTACATGGATATTTTCTGTCTTGTTGCCATGGAAACCACAAAAAACATAGAACTGTATCCGATTTCAAAAGACCTGTGCTTTGCCACACATCAATGCTGTATACAAAATTTGAAATCTCTAGATGGAATGGTTCAGCTTCTAGAGCGTTAACGTCGAATTCGGAAGGACGGACAAGCTGGGGTATAAATAGTCTTTATGCTAGTATGCTTCAGATGAAAACTCACACACGTTGGATATCAGTTGGAGAGAAAATATGACTATTGACATAAATACTTAGTTGCATAATACAGGTAGCTGCCCAATATGATAAGTATGGCTGGGGCAGATAACATTCACAGTGTTGTCATGGTACATGTAACATACATGTACATGTACATAAACATCAGTGAAACTTGACCTTGATAAAATAGGTCAAGGTCAGTCATCTTCAGTACACCTCCGAACCTCCGCAAAATGTATATATAGTATTAATTTGGAAAGCCTAGATATATTTCTTCATGTTAGACCATATTAAACAGTATATGACCATTACAAAATAGGTCAAGGTCAGTCAACTTGGATAGGCTTTAGTCAATCACCAGTTGCATAAGTAATATGAATTTGGAGACCCTAGTGTGAATTCTTCAAAAAATATAGCAAATACTAAAATTTGATCTTGATAAAATATGTCAAGGTCAGTCATTTTTAACAGGTTTCTGACTCTTCAACCGATACATATGTGGTATGAATTCACCATGCCTGGCTATAATCCTTCTTGAGATATCGTGTTCACAAGAAAGATGAACAGACGGAAAGCCGGACAGCCGGACAGACAGACGACGCTGGCGACGACAATACCCTTCGGGCACAATTTTCCGGTAATAATAAACTGAATGTGGTTTACTCCCTCAACAAGTTTAGGGCTATGACCCGTTTGTGTATTGAGATAGTTAACTAATCGGCTAATGCCACATGCAAATACGCATTTGTCCGGCCACTCGATGTAATGGCTAATCAGTTGATTACACTCTAAACATTCCTTTTAAATAGCTTTGTTTATGCCTCGAGGCTTTTCTTTCAAACGTTCATGAACCTCTCGGTCAGTACCTTCCAGCCATTCTAAACTAATGTTTTTCAAGCGTCAAGTCAGTCATTCAATATTCAGCCGTCGTCCATTGAAGAATTTCCGCGTCCATAATCCAAAGATCTAATTCATATAATAACATTAGCACCAAATTAAAAGGATGAATCATAGTATACGTACAACAAGGCTAATTTCCTGCAAGACAGCAGCGATTAACAATGTTCATTGATGTCAGCAAGACATGATGATGTTCCAAAAATATCAAATCCGTATCGCTGATCACTGTTCCTAATCCATATGATATACGTTGTACAGTCGTTATCTAGGGTATGATGTATTTCGGCCATGCTATGAGGATCTTAAAATACGTAGGTTCATACGGCCCCTAGCGTCGGGTTAATCGGTATTAGACACAAGTTACGAAACGTACCGCCATAGATCTTGCACGCTACGCTCGTATTTTGCTATCAGCATGCGATATGTATCGCCAAATTTGAGAAACTTCGAATGAAGGCGCTTCATGATATAGCTCTGTTTTACAAGTTTCTGCAGTAATGTTTTGTGACGTTGATTAAAATCGTCACATTTAAGGCAGGATCTAGCAAATGCTACCGGACGGTATGTGTATACGCTATATGCAGGTTCCTGTTATATTCCTGTCCAGAAAGGCACAGTTCACGATGTCGAAATTGTAATCATCTCTCTTGTCGCAAAGTCGATTGGACTTTCTGTCCTTCTAACAATATACTGTTAATAGAATTTTTTTTTTTCACGTGCACAATGTTGAAATGACACTTCAGATAATATTTGTCGATTTGTTTCAATGTTCTTAACGGTATTGCAAGACAGTGCCTTAAAATATACGGGCTTTTTGAAACATGGAACAAAACAGATGGCATAATTCCATACTGGGTACATATAGTCAAAATGGGGGAGGTGTAAATCTCTAGAGCAGTGAGACAGACTGGAAAATATAAGAACATTGGGTGAACTTTCGGCAAACAGAAAGTGGTGGAGGATGTGTTGATGCAAAATAAGGAAATAAATGGGTGAATTTACAGTACTGGCATAGTAATTGAATAATGAAAATGGGATAAATACTGTGTGAATTTGCCGACATTTAAAAGCTTGTGAGTGTGTTTATTGTATATTGGGTCAGTGGACAGAGAGGAGAAAACACTGAGATTCTTGGATGGAAAGAAAATGAATACCGGGATACAATTCACAGATGATAAAATTAAGGAAAATAAAGGAAAAACAGGGTCATCATCATGGATACAGAGGTACGAACATATCACGTGGAACAGATATTTATTATCTGTGGCGAATATTCATTTGTACGAGAAACATGTGAGGAACATGTGAGGGGGCGGGTTGCACGGCATGTTATCTATGACCAGTGCCCATCATATCAGGATGGAGTGTCCAATCAAGCCAAACCAACGATCAGTTACGCAGCGACAAATATATGGTGCATGAGAAAATAAGTTGTCATCTATTTACGGCGTCCCTTGTGTTCCCGTGATAAACTGAGTAATGTTACAGTTTTTGGTAATTTGGACATGCATGTACGGAGTTGAGAGAGTGTACTGTTACAGATTTTCTGTAATGTTACAGATTTCTGTAATGTTATAGACTTCTGTAATATTACAGAATATCTGCTATAGTTATGAAGGAGATTTAACATTACGAGAAGCAAATTAGATTTAGATTTTAACATCAGGTTACAATAGCTAGAATGTATTGGACACCGCCTCCATGTTTATAACATATGATGTCACCTAGGTGCACAGTAAAATAACCTTTGTCGTGTTCGCATAATAATATAATAAATTTTCAATATGGTCTCTTAGATGCACGATACACACTTTTGTTTTACCATGAACCAATATTCATAGTTAACCCGAGAGGTTCATGAACATTTCCAAATAAAAGCCCTGATTCGTGAAGAAAGCTATTTAAAATGAATGTTTAGAGTGTAGCCAACTGATTAGAAAAATGTGTATTTGCATGTGGTATCTGCCGATTAGTTAACTCTCTCAATACACAAACAGTTCGTAGCCGTAAACTTGTTAGGGGAGGAAATCACGCTCAGTTTATTATTTTATAGGACTTCAACCTTGTTACGGCGTCTAAGTTCTGTCAAAATATGAAGTCACACAAGCGATGCCCATATGAATTAAAATATATACGACAGATAGAAAAGGCAACATTTTGCCACATGGCAGTTTCTTCGGAAAACAGTGACCAACTGTAGATAATTCTGAAAAATCTAGGAGACCCACCGTCAATAATTCTGAAAAATTTCTGTTTGGCGAAATGGTGCCTTTTTTCCGCTTGTAACTTGCATTTTACTCATCGGCCCACCTACATAGTACACACGAAAATAAAAGTCGAGTCACCTAAATAGATCGACCCTTCTGTTCAGGTGCTAAACTTAGTAATGCTACAGTTTAATAATTTTGACGCACCCATTTTGGCGTGTTACGATTTATGTAATGTTACAGATTCCTGTAATGTTACAGAGGATTAAGTAAATCACAATACAAGGGCGAAGACAAGTTATGAAGTTTGGGTGGGGGAGTGTGAGAGGGGGTATCCTCCCTCACAGCGTACGATTTTTTTTTTGAAAATTGATGTTTTATCGGTGCTCACTGGGGGCATTTGAGCGGTAAAAGTTTGTAAAAGTTGAACTTTTAATTTGTGCGAAAATTATACACTGATACTATTCAATCCCGGATTTGCACTATAATTCAAGTTAATCCTTAGACAATACTATTTTGCTCCGATAGTAGAGGGCGGTACATTGATGAATTCTGGTCCGTTAATTGGATCGCTTTGCTTTCTCTTTAACATGCAAATTATTTTCAGTCGACGATACTGAACTATTCTCGATCTGAAGTTGCCAAACTTATCAAAATATAAGCTTATTCGACCTTTCTCGGAATAGTGGCAAATATTGATCCATATATTTTGATCATATTTACACCAGTTATCAAAGAGTGACTTCGGGTCTAGTAAGATTTATACCTTTATTTGTAGGGGTTCTCTGCAAGAATTAGTTGAGAGTTCGTAAATATATCTTATTTGTGAATAAATAAATACTGAACAAATGACTGGGATCTCAATTAAAAAAAACATAGTGAAAATGTTCTGAGAAATTCTACTCATCCAACGTGTTAATGTTTCTTCGATCAAATGAGCAATATTTGTTTAGATTGGAGCACATTATTCGCTTCTTGGAGACGGTCGCACGAGGTTTGAACCCGATATCGCCAAACTGTTGCTTTGTTCACTGACCGATTGCAATCTTGCAATCTTATTCCAGCTTGTTGGTGATAAATAATTTACTTCCCCTGTATTTAGCAACAATTGATAAGATTTGTGACAAGATAAACATTTTCTCCTCTGCTATGTTTGCTTTCTGTTTGTTTCTTTCTTTCTTTGCGTTTTACATTTTTTTTGCCGACCACTGAAGCCCCCCCCGCAAGCCACTCCCCCCCTCTTGTCTACGTCCTTGCAATATTTTTTTCTAGAAATATAAAAAAAGTTTGACCGTGAGTAGTAGGGAAAGGACGGCACAGAGCCCATTGACCTCATTTCGACCTCATTTCAAGGTCACAGAGGTCAAGTGCAGTATAGTTCCGGCAGAAAGACCAAAAAGCTACCTCCAGCACAGGAGAGTTCCAAATTTGCATATCACGTGACCCAGGTCAAAGATGTATTCATCCGCGGTGATGCGGTCATGTCTGGCGGTGATTCGGTCGCGGGAAAAAGCTTCCGCGGAGAAAAAGTAGTCCCTAGATAAAATGGTCCGATTGGGTCGAGTGAGGTATCAAAGTGAAGCTTAGGTGAAGGGGCATCTAATGGGCTGGGTGTGGGGTTGACATAGTGGAATTCTGCGCATGCGCGGTGGCCGAAGGGTATGGAAATAGACGTTTTGGGATGTAGGGGAGCTACTAATGGTCCAATGGGGTCATATGAGGTATCAAAGTGAAGCCTAGGTGAGGGAGCCTCTGATGGCGTGGATGTGGGGTTGAACTAGCGTCATT
Organism: Hanleya hanleyi; assembly: GCA_036873755.1. Classification (NCBI taxonomy): domain Eukaryota; kingdom Metazoa; phylum Mollusca; class Polyplacophora; order Lepidopleurida; family Hanleyidae; genus Hanleya; species Hanleya hanleyi. The sequence continues at coordinate 43,719 of JAVTVY010043505.1, read as the reverse complement.
CTGCCCATGCGCGGTGGCCCAAGGGTATGGAAATAGACGTTTTGAGAGCTAGGGGAGGCACTAGTGGTCCAATGGGGTCGAGTGAGGTATCAATGTGAAGCCTAGGTGAAGGGGGTTTTGATGGCTGGGTGGGTGCATGTAAAATTTTTCCTGAAAAAAAAAAAACGGAACTCGGACTTTATCGAAAAATCCGGGAAAATACCTATATGGGGTATGGGGGGTATATAGGTCGCCGGGCTTAACGGGGCTTGCCTGTCAATAGAGTTATCTCCCCCTAGTTCCAGGGTGGGTGTATGTAAAAATTTTCCTGAAAAAATACGGAACACGGACTTTATTCTAAATTACGGGAAAATGCCTATATGGGGTATGGGAGGTATAGGATCAATGTTTGTCCCCCTGGGAAACCTACTTCTCGACATTTGCGGTATGGGTTGTGGGGTCGCGTTTTCTTAGTCTCGTCATTTAGAACATGATAGGAAGTGTCCCGGCACGAATCGGTGAAATTTTTGAAAAAGTACGATATAGCCCCATATAGTCCCATACTGGGGATATAGGATCAATGTTTGTCCCCCTGGGAAACGTACTTCTATACATTTGCGGTAGGGTTGTGGGGTCTCGTTTTACTCGTCTCGTCAAGACAAACATGATAGGAAGTGTCCCCGTGCGAATCGGTGAAATTTTTGAAAAAGTACGATATAGCCCCATATAGTCCCATACTGGGGTATAGGATCAATGTTTGTCCCCCTGGGAAACTACTTCTATACATTTGCGGTAGGGTTGTTTGGATTTGTTTTTCACGTCTCGTCATTTAGAACACGATAGGAAGTGTCCCGGAGCGAATCGGTGAAATTTTTGAAAAAAGTCACCGAGGCCTGGGTAGGCCCATAGGCCTATATACTACATGGCTATGGGTGTATAGGCCCATACGGGGTGGACATGTTGGAGTCTAGGTGAGCCCCTAATGATCCTATGAGGTCGGTTGAGGTCTTATTTTGAAGCTCTCGTGGAGTAGCATCCGACTGGGCTAATGGTCCGTCCGTGTCCAATAGTCTGCGCATGCGCAATCTGGCCGTAGTATAGAAAACAGGCATTTTGGGTGTTATGTAGGGGTGTGTTTGGGATAGAGATGGGCTATTCACGGTTCGAATGGGTCGTGTGAGGTGTCAAAGTGAAGCTTGTGTGGGGTAGAGTCAGAATGGTGTGTTTTTGAATGCAAGTCGCGTTAATCTGCGCATGCGCAGTTGGTTATAGTAAGTAAAGTGGACATTTTGGGGCAGTGAAGGAAGGTATTTGGTGTAGAGAGGGATCATCCTTAGTCCGAATGCGTCGTGTGAGGTGTCATCTTGTAGCAACGCCCGCCAACGCCAAGCTCAACGCTTCAACGCCCTGGTGAATTAGCCCAAAAGCTCTGATTTTCATGGAATTGTCATTAATTCATTGGAAATGCAGTGACGCCCGTCAACGCTCATAGTTACGCCTTAACGCTCTAGCATAACACCATGATATAGACCGGAGAGAGAACAACAACAACAACAAGGATGGCACATGAGAGAACAACAAAAACAGCAATTTTTTTTTATATAGTTTATTTTCCCCTCCATCATAACATACCCACGCTGGGGGAGCCGCGCTGGGTATGTTTACAATTCAAGAAAGACTCTTGTCCAATCAGAGACCGCCATTTGCATGTCATGTTCGTTCTTGCCCGTTAGATGTATTCTTGTCCAATCAAAAGTCGCCATTTCAGAGAGTTCCGTCTTCGGCCATGTTCGCTCTGACCGTTTGTTCTAATCATCGTCAGGCAGGCCTGGATATTCATCGGGCAGCATGTCCTGAAACAGTTGTTTGCGCATTCTAATCGCATTTTCCAGGGCCTCGGTGGGTGGTAAACCCATATCCTCTTCCAAGTGACGCTTGGTCTTCATGATGGACCTGTGCGTGGGGTCCCCTTTCATTTCAAGCGGTAGTAAGGTATACTGTTCATAGATCGCCATGGCTGTTTTCCTGATGCGGGGGCGCATTTGGGTGTACGTCTGTTGTAAATTATCCTCTCCGGCGTCCTCGATCGCTTCAGCGTGAGTATTGATAGCTGCTGTCACAATACGATCCCAGAAGGTAGGTTCTGCCTCACTTTCCTGGGATGAAGGCTGATTCTCTGAGGTCAAGCTCTCCATATCAGTAGATAGACTGTCAGCCATCTTGGATTCGGTATCAGTCGATGCACTCTCATCAATCTCTGTATCAGTATCTGCCTCAACGGGCTCCTCGGCGTCTTCAGTCCCATGTATATTTTCTGGTGTCGCATCATATCGTAATGTCTGGTGAACGTGCGTTCACACTCAGAACAAGTATAAGCCATGTTGACGGTTGAACGTCGACTGTGCGTGTTTTGGGAATACGCTCGCTTTTATAGACAGTAACGCCCATCAACGCTTAGCTCAATGCTTCAACGCCCTGCTGAATTAGCTCAGAAGCTCTGATTTCATGGAAATGACACCAATTCATCGAAATGCAGTGACGCCCGTCAACGCCCGTCGTTACGCCTTAACGCTCGTCTCAACGCTTTAACACACTTTCTTAATGCTTTAACGTTGTTTAATGATGCGTTCGAACAAATGCTTCTTTTGTGCTATTGCTCTGACATACGCCGCTTTCCAGTTCATGCCCGAGGTTTTCAACATCGACGCTGTTCTTTCAATTTCCATATGGACTGGGTCCTTATCCAACAATTTCATATGGGTCAGTAAGTCGACATACTGCTGACGTAAAGCCCGTCGTAGTCTGGGTGCCAATCTGTTATGGGCTAAAATTGCAGCTTCCTCTTTCGAATACCCTTTGCGTTGAAACTTGTTTCCTGTGGCCTCCAACAACCCGCCCATCTCGGCGTCCATACTTTCTTTGAGCAAATCCTTCCATAGCCTCGAGTTCACATTATGTTCTTCAACCTCGGGTTGGGCCTTCACGGTTGGGTGATATTCCGGAACTGATGGTATGAAGCGGACCCGCTGTATGGGGGTGGGCTGCTGCTGCTGCTCTGCCAGGAGTGGACTCGGCGGATGGTGTAGGGGTATATGCCGTTGTGGTGATTCCTCGCCGGGTAACAGGTGGGTCGTCAGCCGACGATCTTCGGGGGTATGGGCTTTTAAATCTACGAACAGGTAGCCGTACGGACGAATTGTCGCTTCTTGAAACGCCCGCATAAAATGGTCAATGTTCTGAGGATAAATTCGACTACCAAACACACGGATTTGTGCTCTGTCAATGGGATTGGAGAACAACACAAAGTATTGGCAGTTCAAGGCAATATCTCTGGACGCCTTCCCTTGAGGAAAGAGATTCTGAGTCAAATAGATGACGGACAGATTGCGATGATGGGACCCTTTGGTGAATAGGTCGGCGATTTTCGAATTGTCCTTGGCCGCACTCATCAGATCATCGAGCACTACCACGTTGGTCTGCTCGGAATCGAAGTAATAGGGTTCGTCTATGTCGTGAGGAATTCCTGGGACAAAGCTCACATTCTGTAACCTTGTAGTTTCGTAGGCGGGCTGTCATTGGCTATAACACCAAACAACACGTGTCGGAGCTGGGGTTGCCACACCTCCCTCTAAGAACTTCATCACCCAGGATGTCTTTCCACACCCTGTAGGGCCGCTCACCGTCATCGTATAGGGATGCTCTACTGCTCTTGTTGGACCTATAGCGGGACTCGGCTGTGTCTCTTGGTTGTGTTTGCGTTGAATGTGCCTGAGCATACTATCGCGACGAGAGAATGCTCTCTCACAGAACGTACACGTACACGACATGTTCATCAGTCGACCAATACATATGGACTGATGATGGACACATGTTCATTCCTATATTTAAAGACTCTACCACCACCACACACACCACCACCGACTCCACCAACACCACCACCGCACACCACCAACACCACCACCAACGCCACCAACGCCACCATCAACGCCACCAACGCCACCACCAACGCCACCAACGCCACCACCGGGCGTCAACGCCCGGTGGTGGTGGTGGTGGTGGTGGTGGCCGGAACTGACCTTTGACCCCGGCGCGCGCGGTGTAAAGGTTTTCACCGTGCGGTGGAAACCTTTGCGCGCCGGGGTCAAAGGTCAGTTCCGGCCACCACCACCACCGACACGTGTTGTTTGGTGTTATAGCCAATGGCAGCCCGCCTACGAAACTACAAGGTTACAGAATGTGAGCTTTGTCCCAGGAATTCCTCACGACATAGACGAACCCTATTACTTCGATTCCGAGCAGACCAACGTGGTAGTGCTCGATGATCTGATGAGTGCGGCCAAGGACAATTCGAAAATCGCCGACCTATTCACCAAAGGGTCCCATCATCGCAATCTGTCCGTCATCTATTTGACTCAGAATCTCTTTCCTCAAGGGAAGGCGTCCAGAGATATTGCCTTGAACTGCCAATACTTTGTGTTGTTCTCCAATCCCATTGACAGAGCACAAATCCGTGTGTTTGGTAGTCGAATATATCCTCAGAACATTGACCATTTTATGCGGGCGTTTCAAGAAGCGACAATTCGTCCGTACGGCTACCTGTTCGTAGATTTAAAAGCATCATTAAACAACGTTAAAGCATTAAGAAAATGTGTTAAAGCGTTGAGACGAGCGTTAAGGCGTAACGACGGGCGTTGACGGGCATCACTGCATTTCGATGAATTGGTGTCAATTCCATGAAATCAGAGCTTCTGAGCTAATTCACCAGGGCGTTGAAGCGTTGAGCTAAGCGTTGATGGGCGTTACTGTCTATAAAAGCGAGCGTATTCCCAAAACACGCACAGTCGACGTTCAACCGTCAACATGGCTTATACTTGTTCTGAGTGTGAACGCACGTTCACCAGACATTACGATATGATGCGACACCAGAAAAATATACATGGGACTGAAGACGCCGAGGAGCCCGTTGAGGCAGATACTGATACAGAGATTGATGAGAGTGCATCGACTGATACCGAATCCAAGATGGTTGACAGTCTATCTACTGATATGGAGAGCTTGACCTCAGAGAATCAGCGTTCATCCCAGGAAAGTGAGGCAGAACCTACCTTCTGGGATCGTATTGTGACAGCAGCTATCAATACTCACACTGAAGCGATCGAGGACGCCGGAGAGGATAATTTACAACAGACGTACACCCAAATGCGCCCCCGCATCAGGAAAACAGCCATGGCGATCTATGAACAGTATACCTTACTACCGCTTGAAATGAAAGGGGACCCCACGCACAGGTCCATCATGAAGACCAAGCGTCACTTGGAAGAGGATATGGGTTTACCACCCACCGAGGCCCTGGAAAATGCGATTAGAATGCGCAAACAACTGTTTCAGGACATGCTGCCCGATGAATATCCAGGCCTGCCTGACGATGATTAGAACAAACGGTTCAGAGCGAACATGGCCGAAGACGGAACTCTCTGAAATGGCGACTTTTGATTGGACAAGAATACATCTAACGGGCAAGAACGAACATGACATGCAAATGGCGGTCTCTGATTGGACAAGAGTCTTTCTTGAATTGTAAACATACCCAGCGCGGCTCCCCCAGCGTGGGTATGTTATGATGGAGGGGAAAATAAACTATATAAAAAAAAAATTGCTGTTTTTGTTGTTCTCTCATGTGCCATCCTTGTTGTTGTTGTTGTTCTCTCTCCGGTCTATATCATGGTGTTATGCTAGAGCGTTAAGGCGTAACTATGAGCGTTGACGGGCGTCACTGCATTTCCAATGAATTAATGACAATTCCATGAAAATCAGAGCTTTTGGGCTAATTCACCAGGGCGTTGAAGCGTTGAGCTTGGCGTTGGCGGACGTTGCTACAAGATGACACCTCACACGACGCATTCGAACCGTGAATAGCCCATCTCGACCCCAAATACCTTCCTTCACTGCCCCAAAATGGCCACTTTACTTACTACAACCAACTGCGCATGCGCAGATTAACGCGACTTGCATTCAAAAACACACCATTCTGACTCTACCCCACACAAGCTTCACTTTGACACCTCACACGACCCATTCGAACCGTGAATAGCCCATCTCTATCCCAAACACACCCCTACATAACACCCAAAATGCCTGTTTTCTATACTACGGCCAGACTGCGCATGCGCAGACTATTGGACACGGACGGACCATTAGCCCAGTCGGATGCTACTCCACGAGAGCTTCAAAATAAGACCTCAACCGACCTCATAGGATCATTAGGGACTCACCTAACTCCAACAGACGTATGAAAAACACCCATCCAACAACCCTACCGCAAATGTATAGAAGTAGGTTTCCCAGGGGACAAACATTGATCCTATACCCCCAGTATGGGACTATATGGGGCTATATCGTACTTTTTCAAAAATTTCACCGTTTCGTGCCGGGACACTTCCTATCATGTTTGTCTTGACGAGACGAGTAAAACGAGACCCCACAACCCTATCGCAAATGTATAGAAGTACGTTTCCCAGGGGGACAAACATTGATCCTATACCCCCAGTATGGGACTATATGGGGCTATATCGTACTTTTTCAAAAATTTCACCGATTCGTGCCGGGACACTTCCTATCATGTTCTAAATGACGAGACTAAGAAAACGCGACCCCACAACCCATACCGCAAATGTCGAGAAGTAGGTTTCCCAGGGGACAAACATTGATCCTATACCTCCCATACCCCATATAGGCATTTTCCCGTAATTTAGAATAAAGTCCGTGTTCCGTATTTTTTCAGGAAAATTTTTACATACACCCACCCTGGAACTAGGGGGAGATAACTCTATTGACAGGCAAGCCCCGTTAAGCCCGGCGACCTATATACCCCCCATACCCCATATAGGTATTTTCCCGGATTTTTCGATAAAGTCCGAGTTCCGTTTTTTTTTTTTCAGGAAAAGTTTTACATGCACCCACCCAGCCATCAAAACCCCCTTCACCTAGGCTTCACATTGATACCTCACTCGACCCCATTGGACCACTAGTGCCTCCCCTAGCTCTCAAAACGTCTATTTCCATACCCTTGGGCCACCGCGCATGGGCAGAATGACGCTAGTTCAACCCCACATCCACGCCATCAGAGGCTCCCTCACCTAGGCTTCACTGTGATACCTCATATGACCCCATTGGACCATTAGTAGCTCCCCTACATCCCAAAACGTCTATTTCCATACCCTTCGGCCACCGCGCATGCGCAGAATTCCGCTATGTCAACCCCACACCCAGCCCATTAGATGCCCCTTCACCTAAGCTTCACTTTGATACCTCACTCGACCCAATCGGACCATTTTATCTAGGGACTACTTTTTCTCCGCGGAAACTTTTTCCCGCGATCGAATCACCGCCAGACATGACCGCATCACCGCGGATGAATACATCTTTGACCTGGGTCACGTGATATGCAAATTTGGAACTCTCCTGTGCTGGAGGTAGCTTTTTGGTCTTTCTGCCGGAACTATACTGCACTTGACCTCTGTGACCTTGAAATGAGGTCAATGGGCTCTGTGCCGTCCTTTCCCTACTACTACCGTGGGTATGCAGTGCACATGCTCACAAAGAATATTCTATTAATTTTACATTGATTTAACGGTATGTGGTAAAATTGGTAAACGTGGCGCCAGAGATATGAAGACATGGTTCATCGAGTGAAACACACTGTGCAATAACCAAGATGTTGAGGATATCAGTTTATAAGCAAGACCGAGACTGTGTACCCTATGTATAAAGTCGAATTGACTTCTAGAAGCAACGGAATATTAGCAGCGACCAGATAGACACGCATGCTGATTGATAGAAACCTATGTACAGCAACAACAACAACGTACACGACGGTCGTCTATTTTCTATTTAATCCATCAAGCGGTGTGAGGCTGTATGATAACAAAATAGATATGGGACCCACATAGCCACAGACACTCGAATCATATTAAGATGATATATTAAGAATAAAAAAATATCTTAATTAATTGTAAAGACCTATCAATTTTTATCGAGTAATGAAGGCGAATCTCTCGACCGAGTATCTGACAAAGTAGACTGAACAATTTAACCTCGTGCATAAGCACAGTTATTCACTAAAAATATCTTGCTAAAAATGCTTCAAGTGATGCCATGTATGGGACGCTTATTGAGAAACCTCACACAAAACTGCTGGATGGCGATAGGAGTTGCCTCCCCTAAATGACAAATCGGCTGGGGTCTACAATTTTCTGCCATGGACAAGGGGAGATAATCGATGATAAATTATTGTATTCTGTAATTTAAAAAATAATGTTATTCATTCCTGTAATATTACAGAATAATGTATTTGTCTGGACTGATACCTTTGTACAGCCGTGGATTGAAGAAGGAAGTCTGAATGTTATATTTTTTCTCAGCGACAGACTGTAGACATCACTAGAGAAGACTATTCCTTCTCCAGTGGTGGATTGGATAGGCCCGTAGCCAAGGGGGGGTTTTCTTAGTTCGGGCGAACCCCCCTTTCGGAAATATTATATATTTTTCTCATATAAATGCCCTTTTCAAACTGAAGCGAACCCCCTATTTGCCCCTTTTCCCATACAGCGAACCCCCTGATGCGCCCTTTTGGAGTGACGGCGAACCACCCCTCAATAAATCCTTGCTACGGCTCTGTTGGAGACGGTGGTTTGAAGGCCATCATTTTATGCAGCGGTGAAATGGAGGCGGTACCACTCCTTTCTCCAGCGGTGAATTGGAGACGGAGGTTTGAACAGTATCCCTTTTTTCAGCGGTACTTTGGATACTATTTTGTTCTTCAGTGGTAGATTGAAACAGTTTTTTTCTCTTAGTGGATTGGGGCGGCGGTTTGAATGTATAATTTTCTATAAAGCGGTACACAGCGGTAGATTGGAGATGGTACTTTGGAGACCATACTTTTCTGCTGCGGTGGATTGAACACGGCACTTTGGATATTATAAATTTCTGGAGCGGTAGATTGGAGACGGTACTTTGGAAACCATACTTTCAGCGATGGATTTAGCGGAACTATTATATTGTTGCAGAGAGGTGAATTGGAGACGGTACATTTCACATAAGTGTACTAAATCTATAGCCACCAAAATATTCAATTACTCTAAGGCTGTCAAGGAGTTTGACTGGAACTTATACACGCCTGGATGCTATTGTTGTGTTGGTGAATCATCGAACTTTATCTATACACCACGCAGGCATGTTATGACTGGTGACCTTGATATAGTGAGTGATGAAAACGTAAAAACATTCCTGATGAAGGGACCTAAATATAGATAGCCGAGAAAAATAAACCTGAAGAGGTATTTGTCTTCCAACCACTCATAACGATATGCCGAAAGTGTACTGGACTCACAAAATGCATAATCACCATACAAATCTAGATTCATAGCTGGTTCTAGAAGCTGCCCCACCACGCTTCTTTCAACCCTGTTGACGAGCGCCCTTCAGGAGGTAAAAGCATTTCGGGAAAGGTGTTGCGCCACTATTTCTAAGAACTCTGGCATTGAATTGGCGTGATATGCAAGAGGTGGGAAAAATTGAGGACGTCTGGCGACTAAAAAGCAACCAAATTACTCTACAGGAAAAAAATCTTCGACACCCAACATTGAGGCCCGAGAATACGGAGGAATCTCGGACGTAGCCTTAGTATCTCAGCCGCGCTTTTATTGCAGTGGTTCATGTGGAGACTATGAAGTATCCACACGGCCCCTGGCACCGGCTTAAGAGGAATTAGATACACTAGCTCGGGAGCTGTGATGACAGATCAGCTCAAACAACTCGTCTGGAGTTAATGGATGAGCATCATGGACGTCTGATGGAGTAAACGCCTTAACATGGGGAAACCTGGTTAATGCAAGAATACCTAGGAAAACTAACCTGTAAAATCCGACGTCGTACGGCTTAAATTTTCCACCGAAACAATAAACCTACATATATTTGTCGAGTGACATGTACAGAGGGCGGGCCTCGGGGACTAACAGTCCATCAGCAGAATCCTACCATATACCGGTAATAAATTGTAGTGATATGCAAGAGGTGGAGAAAAATTGACGACGTCTGGCGACTAAAAAACAACCATATAACTCTACAGGAAACAAATCTTCGACACCCAACATTCAGGCCCGAGAATACGGAGGAATCCCAGACGTAGCCTTAGTATCTCAGCCGCGCTTTTATTGCAGCTGTTCTTGACGAGACTATAAAGTATCTACACGGCCCCTAGCACTGGCTTAAGCGGAATTAGATACGCTAGCTCGGGAGCTGTGATGACAGATCAGCTAAAACAACTCATCTGATGTTAATGGGTGAGCATCATGGACGTCTTATGGACTAAACGCCTTAACATGGGGAAACCTGATAAAACCCGACGTCGTACGGCTTAAATTTTCCGCCGAAACAATACATATATTTGTCGATTGACATGTACAGAGGGCGGGCCTCGGGGACTAACAGTCCACCAGCAGAATCCAACCTTCCCTTCTCCAGGTAATAAATTGGAGTGATATGCAAGAGGTGGGAAAAATTGACGACGTCTGGCGACTGAAAAGCAACCATATGACTCTACAGGAAAATGCATGTGAATATTGAAAAACTCAAAATGTCTTACAGAAGAACTTGACGCTTCAGGTCACATACCGTATAGACATGTATCCACATGGGATTTCTCCACTCTCTATACTACAATCCCTCATCAGGATCATATTGTCCGTCTTAGTTCATTAATAGTATCCGTGTTCAAGAAAACCGATCGCCGATATATTAATGTCAGAAGCCATAAAGCATTCTTTAGCTTATCTACATACGGGGATATCATTCATGGGATGTTTCTTTATTTATAGAGTTGCTCGAATTTCTCATTATTAATATCTGTGTGAAATTTGGCAATACAGTATATCAACAGCATATAGGTATTCCAATGGGTACTAATTGTGCTCCCCTTTTGGCTGACCTATATCTGTTCTCCTATGAATACGACTATATGCAGACGCTTTCAAAAACAGAATATTTCAAAGCACGTCTCTTCTCATTCGCCAAACGCTATATAGACGATCTTCTTGCTGTGGATAATCGCTTTTATAATTTCGCAGTGAAGGATATATATCCACATTCACGGCATTTGAAGAAAACTACAGATGGGCCCTTGTGGCACATCTTATTTAGACCTATATCTCTACAAAATGAAGCGGGCTTTCTCCCGCGTCGACTTTACGACAAAAGAGATGATTATAATTTCGACATCGTAAACTATCCCTATCTGGACAGTGATATTCCAGTGGGACCTGCACAAGGCGTATACATATCTCGCCTGGTAGCATTTGCTAGATACTGTGTCAAATGTGACGATTTTAATCAACGTCAAAAAACATTATTGCAGAAACTTGTGAAACAGGGCTATATCATCAAGCGCCTCCACTCGAGGTTTCTCAAATTTGGCGATACATATCGCATGCTGATAGCAAAATACGAGCATAGCATGCAAGATCTATGGCGGTACGTTGCGTAACTTGTCTGGTTCCGCTTGATCCGGGGTTAGGGACCATATGAACCTATGTATTTCAAGATCCTCATAGTGTTCATATGAACAGTCACAGTCAAAGCGTGACTGAGATACATCATACTGTACATGACAACTTTACATCATATAGATTAAAATACTGATCAGCGATGCGGATTTGATATTTTTGGAACATCATGATGTCTTGTTGGCATCATTGAAAACTGTTGACCGTTTCTGTCTTGCGGAAAATTAGCCTAGTTTTATGTATACTCTGATTCATCCTTTTAATTTGGTGCTAATGTTTTTATATGAATTAGGATTATGGATGAGGAAATTCCTTAATGGACGACGGCTGATTATTGAATGACGGACTAGACGCTTGTATTTGGTTATTTTACTTTTGTGCAGCGATAGATCAGAGACGGCACTTTGGATATTTATATTTCCGCAGCGGTGGATTGAAGACGGCACTTTGGAGACCTACTTTTGCGCAGCGGTCTATTGAAGACGGCACTTTGTAGACATACTTTTCTACAGCGATGGAATGAAGGCAGCACTATTATACTTTGGTTTGACAATCGACTAGACATACATTCCTCCCTAACAGTAATTTTGACACTCAACTAGACATACATTCCTCCTCTAAAGTGATGTACACATTATCTTGCTAGCTGAATTAACCTTGAACCTGTTAATGAAGGGGCATACCGTACCCTAAATCCTAACACTGTTGGACACCTGTCTACAGAAACATTCTTCCCCAAACCTGTTTTGACACTCAGCTAGACATACATTCCTCCCCAACCCCATTTTAACACTCTACTGGGCATACATTCCTCTCAAAGCGCATTTTTGACATTCGAATAGACATACACTTCTCTAAAGTGACCGATTAGAACTGCATTCTTCCCTAACCCCTCTTTGACACTGTTGTAGACATTCGACCATCCCTAACACCGCTGTGGCGCGCATCTAGTCATAAGTTCCTTCTTAGCCCCACTTTGACACTAATATAGACATTCATTCCTCTCAACACCAGTTTTGACACTCGTCTCAACATACATTTACCCTGCTTCGAAACTCCTGTACATACATTCCTCACTAACTGCATCGTTGACGTTCGAATAACATACACTTCTCCTGTAAAGTGACCAAAAATACATTCTTCCCCAGCCCTGCTTTTTGACACTGTTGTAGGCATTCATTCCGCCCTAACCCCGCTTTGACGCTCGTCTGGACATGCGTTCCTCTCTAACCCCGCTTTGACACTCGTCTAGATATACATTCCACCCTAACCTTGATTTGACACTCGACCAGATATACTTTCCTCCCTGGCCGCGCTTCCGACACTCCACTAGACGTAAGCTCCTCGTGTAACGCTAAATCCTAACACCACTTGATACCTGTTCACACAAACATTCTTCCTTAACACCGCTTTGATATTCGGCTAGACATACATTCCTCGTTAATCCAACTTTAACACTCTCGACTGGACATACATTCCTACCTAACCACACTTTTGATTGGTTGGTTGGTTGTTTGTAGTTTAACGTCGACGATGACCCAAACAAACATACCCTAGCAAAACCCTAACCCTAACAAAAACCTAACCAAAAGTACAAAAAAAAATGAATTTCGAATTTTGAAAATTAGGCTCTACAGACACTGGTGATCACAATGGATCGTCAGGGAGCCTAATTTGTTTGGCACTTTAATCTACCTCTTGTGCCAGACAAACATGGTACAAACCATGCTGCCCTAAGCTGGAGGGGCCTCACTTTTGACATTCGAATAGACATACATTCCTCCTCTAAAGTGGCCGACTTCCCAACCCCGCTCTGACACTCATTCCTCCTTAAGCCCGTTTTGACGCTCTTCCAGACAAAAGTTTCTCCCTAACTCCGCTTTGACATTCGACAAGAAATACATTCCTTCCTCACAGCATTTTTGACACTCGACTAGACATATATTCCTCCTTTAAAGTGAGATACACATTATCTTGATAGCTGAAATAACCTTTAACCTGATAATGAAGGAGCATGCCTAACCCTAAATCATAACACCGCTTGATTACAACGCATATAAGGGAAGTGGAAAGAGCTGCCGACATACTGACAGAGCCACATGACGTCACAGTATAGTCTTCTGGTTAACCTATTCTAAAGCACAGACCAAGAATCTAACGATTTGTGATATGTGTTGTATCTCAGGTACGCTTTTATTGTACCTGTTCATGTGGTAACTTGGATGACATGACCACACGGCCCCTAGCACCAGTATAAGCGGTATTAGATACAAATCTAGAGAGCTATGATGGAAATGCTCTGACAACTCGTATATTGGTAATTGGTGGGCTGTGTCGCTGTGACAGCTCGTACACTGGGGATTGGTGAGCTGATAACTGTGCACACAACCATTCCTCCCTAGCCTCGCTTTGGCACCCGACTAGACGTACATTCCTCCCTAACCACACTTTTGACATCCCAATAGACATACACTCCTCCTCTTAAGTGATCAATTAGAAATATATTCTTCCCTAACCCAGCTTTGATACTTTTCTAGATATTCATTCCTCCCTAACCCAGCTTTGACACTCGTCTTGATTGCTGAAATTAACTTGAACCTGAAAATGAAGGAACATACATAAACCTAAATAGTAACACCACTTGACACCTGTCCACACAAACATTCTGTCCACACAAACATTCCTGACTCTATGACTGACATACATTTCTCCTTAACCGCACTTTTGACATTCGAATAGACATATATCTCCTCCGTAACCCCGCTTTGACAGTCGACTGGACATACATTCCTCTCTAACCACACTTTTAACATTCGAATAGACATAAATTCCTCTCTAACCACATTTGGGACCTGTCCAGGCCGGGGGGGGGACATTTTCTTATCCCTTGAACCAGTGGGCTGAAACTCCCCACAAGCACTAGAAAATGTAAAAATAATCAAAGATGACCGCCATGATGACGGCACAGTGACGTCATTAAAAAAAATGGACGATTTTCTGTGTTTATTTTTGTACAAACTGCATGATAAATTAGTATATAATAATGTGATGTGAAATAGGATATCTTTTGCCCAGTTTTCCCGGCGGAGAAAAAGAGGAATTCTGAAGAGAAACGAAGAAAATATCACTTTTCTGGTACCCCACATTGTCAAAATTTTGAATTTATGCAAATAGACTCAAAATGACCCCAATGTGACCTTTGAGCTCTCAAGTGTTTGTCGTTACGGAGAAAGTGTTGTAGCCCCCCACCCTCAGGCCTGGTAGGGTTGATCTTTGCGCATTATTTCCTCTTAAAATATTTCTTGTACAAACGATCGACTATGAGCTATATTACATGTATTATCAGCTTTGGTAAAAACTACAAACTGATAGTAAGATGGATAATAATATTACAAAAGTTGGCTCTGTAAATTTGCGTGTAATTTCTAACTCCCGCAGGCCCGTACGCAGGATTTTGTTCGGGGGGGGTCATTTCCCAGTCAGGTGGAACTACAAGGTCTATCCCAGCAATGCGCCGTAAGAGCGCGCCTTGCTATTTGAGAACCTAAGACTCCATTTAACGCAGTCTAGAGTATTTGAGAGGTTCAAAAGAGCTGAAACATTCCACAATTATTTCAGTTTTCAACCGTTCCAAAATTGCAAAAAATAACAAAAAACTAACAAATCAACCGAAAAACTTTTTCGGACTATTCTATGTGAAGAGTAAATTTACGGGAGACAACTGATATTGCCATACTGTTAATATCGGTAGTCTCTCTTCGCTTCGCAGGGGTTCGGTCGCTTTGCGTGTTTCGGTCGGGGTGACCTGCACACCAGCCTCGCATGATATATTTTTTATTCTTGGACTGTTGAGGCGGAACTCCGTCCGATTCAAGGGCAGTGGGGGGAGCGGGGTCGACCGATCCCTCCGAACCTTAATTTTCTGTTAGCTTTCTAGTTCGGGAAATGCTACTATTATTACGCTCTAGTGAGGTGGTTGCCTCGGCATTCGTTCATTCAAGATGAATGACGATGTTTCGTGAACATTTTCTGGATTACACTTAAACTACTAAATCTGTGGATAACTTCACTGTGTTCTTTGTCGTGCGAATTACCACCGAATCTCGTGCGGATGACCTTGTGACGTTTTCAGATTAGTATACACTCACTTCCGCTCGCCTAAAAACGTTACACAATGGTACAATGGCGGCGTTCAGTGCACGTCGAGGCCAGCAACAGAATTTCTTCCAATATTTTTCATTTTGCATTCTGTCAATACATTTTTAATACCACTTGGAATACCGGTACGAATGTTGAAAATTATAGATACGCTCAAAATAAGGTTAGTACTCCTTTAATCTGTTAGCAACAATATCCTATGGAGAAGCTGTAGGGCATAGTACCTCGAGCCGCACTGTTAGGAATCCATATTAGCATCCATGTTGAAAGCACAGTATCACGCCGAAACTCCAAACAGCGCATGTCAGCTGTATGACTTCCGTTACCATGGAGATCAGCTTGAGACGAAAACCCAGGAGAAACACCTCAAATTAGAAGAGATCATTCGGGGGTAGAATCCATTTAATTTTGATATAGGTTTTATCTCCTGATAAGGACGGAGAAATACATCGAGGACTATATGTGAGCGTAAATACATCCTATAGCATGTGGTGTGGCGCACGTACGTGCGGCGGATCACCGTTTAGACCGAAGTGGTGCAAAATCCTTAGACCACTAATGCGCAAGGTACTATGACTTCGACAAAAAAGGCCTAGCAGTCGCGAATGAAGTACAGTCGTGATAATCCGATCATCTCCGGTTGCAATAAATCGAGCACCTTCGTAGATTTTCGGTAATCGGTTGAGAGCATTATATCGAGTTAGGAGTATTGGCTGACTATATAAGTGAATACTGAAGATCTATATGGGAGATCTATATTGCAGAAATATTAGGGTGACACTGATTCGAACCCACAGGGCTGGCATCGGTTTACGTCTGCTTCCCGGTTCTCCAGAACAATGGCAAGTAGAAAACCCCCCTTTTTCTCTACAGTGGAGCGAGAGGGACAAGAGAGATGAGGATTTCACCCTACTAGACTCCTTGACCTAGGCATTCGCCGAAGAGTAGATTGAGATGGTAGTAGGGCTGTGATTGCGTCTCTGGAAGTTGAACGCTGTACCGAGAACGAGAGGGCCGAGAAATATGGGGATTTCACTCCACGAGACGCTTAGACCCAGGCATGCGACCTAGAGTAGTGTGGGGACTCTCGACCAAAAGTAGAGTGAGGACGGCAGTATGGCTAATTCTAGACACGCGAGACTGTCTACTACGAGAAGAGGCTTTAAGGGAAATGCTTACCATCCCCCAAATTTTTGGGGGTGAGTAGCCCGTATGATTTCTGTGTGTGATCTTCCGGTCAGTCACCATTAAGGATAGCTACCCCCTTAGAGGCAGTTTTTGCACCCCCGTGACAATTTGTCTTCTGTACCAATAAATATACAAGATAACCATAATAAACTATATATTTTATGAAAGCGTATATCGTAGGGATTCCACCTATATGATTTGTATAACCGACACTGCTATTGTGTAGCAATTATTCCAATTTAAATTAATTCAAACGAAAACAATAGCGTCCATTTTTCAATTTAAATTTCATGAAAACTGTTGATTTTGTTTCAACTTTGATGGTATACCTTGATAGGAGACAACTTGAACTAGTAAACCTTATCTCATTTTTTTTTTATTTTTGCCTGGTTTTGCTTTTACAGCAATTTTACTAAAATAAATTGAAAAAAACGTACTATTTTACGATAATTTGTCTTTAAAGTTGAATAATTAAAAAACAAAGCCAAATTTACAAAAAGTGAGATAAAGTTTACTAGATCACCTTATAAGTAATAAGCATGCCAAATTTCAAAAGCGTAGCATGGATACTTTTCGAGAAATAAACGTTTAAATCTCGGATTTTGTAAAAAAAATGAAATGCTAGAAATCGAGCAAAATGTGTCCACCTAAATATCTGAAGAATTAATCCTAATTTTTTGCTTGAATTATATTGTCAAATACATTTTTTTCTGTCTTATGGGACCTACTCGAATTCCTATTTATTTTTGATAACTATTACACTAAGTTTATTCATCAATGTGCTTTAAAATCCAATTTAAACTTTAAAAACTTTGCTAATACTTGTTCAGGTGAGAAATGTTAACACCTTTGCTAATTACTTCACGGCGGGTGTCTGAGTGTCAATTAACAATACAATAGGCACTCAGACAGCTTTAAACGACTTACAATAGACAGTAGCGTGAAAGGTTAATCTCTTCCCGGCTGAATACCGGACCACCTAAAAGGCAATGTATTTAATTTTTTTCAGTGCCTCAGAAACTAATTTTTTTATCCTAATATTGAAGCACTTCTAGTTAGAATTTTGATTTCAGTTTTTCACCAAATGTTAGACAAAATAGTGAATATTTGAATGAAGAAATAAAACAAAAATGACCAATTTTGAGCCTCTAAGGGCGCTAACTAACAGCGCTAAGCTGCACACATTAGTCTTTTGGTAATAGTACTACACTACCTCACGTATATGTCATCCACAGAGTTATAACAGTGTGTAAAAACGAGAGAAACTGGAGAACTATTTCTTATCAATCAACTGTGACGCGAAGCAATATGAGTTGTCTCCCTCATCAAACGTTCACCTGCACATAATTAGTTTAATTTCTGTGTTAAAGGAGAAAAGATTTTTGTCTAAATTCCGTCCCCGGTTCATCAACTGATCGTAGTTTCTTTAATAATCCCTTCAAATTAGTCACTGTTAAATTTGTTAAAATCCCACTGATGATTTACTAAAACGGGGTCAAATTGCCCACATTGGTATCGTAACTACTCCGTTCAAGTGTTTCAGATTTTGAATTGAATGTTGACTGTTAATAAAGATGGGAAAAATTCCTTGAAACGATCAAATACGAGGGTGTCTCGCTGTCAAAATAGTGGCATGGCTCCCACTTATCATGCTTACGTGAGGGTCGTGATCTCGCTATCACAAAGGCATGACTCTGTTGAGAAAGGAGTATGGATGCGTATGCGCAATCGGAAATGTGACGCTGTGTTGAGAAAGTGGCGGGGGGGGGGGAGGGCTAGAAAGATGGGATTTCACCCAGGAAGACACCTGGACCCAGGCTTTCGCCCTAGAGTAGGATGGGGAAGGAAGTAGGGCTGCGAATGCGCAATCGGAAGTGTAACGCTGTAGTATTGCGACGGAATATTTCATCCCACGAGACGCCTGGGCCAATACCGCTTCCCCTAGGACGAACGGTGGCACTAACGCGCCATGCACAATGGGAGAAAACTCTAAAATTTACATGTAAAACCTTGCGTACGTCAGTTTCGAAATTGAAGGACTGGAGGTCTTCGAAAGCATGGGGGAAAAGGCACGCGCAGAGTAGTAGAAAGAGGGCATTTTCGATGAGAGTGAATGGCCTCTCCTGCAGACAATTGTACAAACCCTCTAGAATTTCTCTTTATACGGCTAAAGCATTCCAGATCTTTATTAGCTCAGATATAGTGGTACATTTCGTCTCGGTTTTGTCTGAATTTACAACAGTTTTATACACTTTATTTGTTTACCCTTAGTTAGCTTGCAAGAACTGCGAGAAACGGTAACAAAGGGCATCAGGGAGTAAAACCACTTTTGTTTGTGCCATAAAATTCATTCCAGGGTAAAAAACTGGTTCCACATTTACTAATATTTTCGCCGTATTTCCTCAGGGGAGCCTTCCCCCAGTTGCTCAGACTTCCGACAGATGTATACAAACACTTCAAGTGTGTCCCACATATTTCCAATTTCGGTTTCGTTTTGAAGATATTAATGCGTGAAATACAAGAACTGTGCTTTGTGAAAAACAGAAAGGTGCACTGCAATAAACTAATTTCAAGTACGAAATGAAACAGAATGAGACATTTGAAACGTTCACATCTTCTTTAAGGTTAGATGCAAGTTTGAAATGGTGCTCAAAAAACGAAAATGCGAACACAAGATCTATAAATGAAAACATTTTTATTATTGATGGGCTGTTTCAGAAACAGACACATTAGGAGAGATGGGTGTGGCGGAAATCACTTTATATTTAAATAACCTTTAACCTGACAATGAAGGAGCATGCCTAACCCTAAATCATAACACCGCTTGATTACAACACATATAAGGGAAGTGAAAAGAGCTGCCGACATACTGACAGAGCCACATGACTTCACAGTATAGTCTTCTGGTTAACCTATTCTAAAGCACAGACCAAGAATCTAAAGATTTGTGATATGTGTTGTATCTCAGGTACGCTTTTATTGTACCTGTTTATGTGGTAACTTGGATGACATGACCACACGGCCCCTAGCACCGGTATAAGCGGTATTAGATACAAATCTAGAGAGCTATGATGGAAATGCTCTGACAACTCGTATATTGGTAATTGGTGGGCTGTGTCGCTGTGACAGCTCGTACACTGGGGATCCATTCCTCCCTAGCCTTGCGTTGGCACCCGACTAGACGTACATTCCTCCCTAACCACACTTTTGACATCCCAATAGACATACACTCCTCCTCTTAAGTGATCGATTAGAAATACATTCTTCCCTAACCCAGCTTTGATACTTTTCTAGATATTCATTCCTCCCTAACCCAGCTTTGACACTCGTCTTGATTGCTGAAATTAACTTGAACCTGAAAATGAAGGAACATACATAAACCTAAATAGTAACACCACTTGACACCTGTCCACACAAACATTCCTGACTGTATGACTGACATGCATACATTTCTGCTTAACCGCACTTTTGACATTCGAATAGACATACTCTCCTCTGTAACCCCGCTTTGACAGTCGACTAGACATAAATTCCTCTCTAACCACATTTGGGACCTGTCCAGGCCGGGGGAGGGGCGGCGGGGGAGACATTTTCTTATCCCTTGAGCTAGTGGGCTGAAACTCCCCACAAGCTCTATTAGAAAGTGTAAACACATTAGTCTTTTGGTAATAGTACTGAACTACCTCACGTATATGTCATCTACAGAGTTATAACAGTGTGTAAAAACGAGAGAAACTGGAGAACTATTTCTTATCAATCAACTGTGAAACGAAGCAATATGAGTTGTCTCCCTCATCAAACGTTCACCTGCACATAATTAGTTTAATTTCTGTGTTGAAGGAGAAAAGATTTTTGTCTAAATTCCGTCCCCGGTTCATCAACTGATCGTAGTTTCTTTAATAATCCCTTCAAATTAGTCACTGTTAATTTTGTTAAAATCCCACTGATTATTTACTAAAACGGGGTCAAATTGCCCACATTGGTATCGTAACTACTCCGTTCAAGTGTTTCAGATTTTGAATTGAATGTTGACTGTTAATAAAGATGGGAAAAGTTCCTTGAAACGATCAAATAAGACGGTGTCTCGCTGTCAAATAGTGGCATGGCTCCCACTTATCATGCTTACGTGAGGGTCGTGATCTCGCTATCACAAAGGCATGACTCTGTTGAGAAAGGAGTATGGATGCGTATGCGCAATGGGAAATGTGACGCTGTGTTGAGAAAGTGGGGGGGCTAGAAAGATGGGATTTCACCCAGGAAGACACCTGGACCCAGGCTTTCGCCCTAGAGTAGGATGGGGAAGGAAGTAGGACTGCGAATGCGCAATCGGAAGTGTAACGTTGTAGTGTTGCGACGGAATATTTCATCCCACGAGACGCCTGGGCCAATACGGCTTCCCCTAGTAGGACGAATGGTGGCACTAACGCACCATGCACAATGGGAGAAAACTCTCAAATTTACATGTAAAACCTTGCGTACGTCAGTTTCGAAATTGAAGGACTGGAGGTCTTCGAAAGCATGGGGGAAAAGGCACGCGCAGAGTACTAGAAAGAGGGCATTTTCGATGAGAGTGAATGGCCTCTAGAATTTGTCTTTATATGGCTAAAGCATTCCAGATCTATATTAGCTCAGATATTGGTACATTTCGTCTCGGTTGTCTGAATTTACAACAGTTTTATACACTTTATTTGTTTACCCTTAGTTAGCTTGCAAGAACTGCGAGAAACGGTAACAAAGGGCCTCAGGGAGTAAAACCACTTTTGTTTGTGCCATAAAATTCATTCCAGGGTAAAAAACTGGTTCCACATTTACTAATATTTTCGCCGTATTTCCTCATGGGAGCCTTCCCCCAGTTGCTCAGACTTCCGACAGATGTATACAAACACTTCAAGTGTGTCCCACATTTTTTTCAATTTCGGTTTCGTTTTGAAGATATTAATACGTGCAATACAAGAACTGTGCTTTGTGAAAAACAGAAAGGTGCACTGCAATAAACTAATTTCAAGTACGAAATGAAACAGAATGAGACATTTGAAACGTTCACATCTTCTTTAAGGTTAGATGCAAGTTTGAATTGGTGCTCAAAAAACGAAAATGCGAACACAAGATCTATAAATGAAAACATTTTTATTATTGATGGGCTGTTTCAAAAACAGATATATTAGAGGAGATGGGTGTGGCGGAAATCAATTTATATTTATAGGCGAAACATTTTTCATAGGTGGTGGGTAAAAGTTCAGTTTATTCCGACTAACTGTAGTTAAGTTCTTCCGACTGGCTATATTATTCGTACAGTAATTTTGTCACAATTTAGTCCATGCAGTCCATGATCGTACAGTCATATTATTAGTTATTCAGGTTTTCCCCCGGGTGTATGGAAAGTTACGACCCTCCCTGAAACTCATACACCCTGAGTCATCAGCCGAAGGGTGTATGAGTTTCAGGGAGGGTCGTAACTTTCCATACACCCGGGGGAAAACCTGAATAACGAATTTATTACCCCTCAAGCCTTTTTATCTTATACTAAAAATACTGAAAAAGGTCTATTATTTATAACCAACGGTACAACGAACAAATCCAACGGGTCATTTCGGTTACGAAACTATCCGCATTTTGCTACAGCGCTGTGAGAAAGGCGCGCCACACACAATCCATTCGATCTGCTTTCGTTCGGAGATCGACTTTTATTTTTGGAACAAATGACACCTTTTGGTGAGTTATGTGTGGGAAATTTCAGTGAAAATAATGCAGTATGACTTTATTGCATTAAATTTTTATGAGTGAGCGAAAGTTATTCCATAAATATTGAGATATGGTCAGCTGAACTTTCGAAGCGAGAGGGTCGTTTCCAATCGCACGTGAGTTGCTTTCTATATACCCCAAGTAGAATGACATCACTCGGGGTGTATGGGTTTATACGACCCGACCTTTTAACCAATCACAATCCAGATATGGAATACAAATTTGCTTGTGGGGTAATAATATTCAGTATGCTTATATTGTTGAGTAGTCCTGTATCACAGATGTAAGCTTACTAATTGATTGTATTGTTATGTTACGGTGAAGTTTAATATTCTTCTCCTTCTTCCTCGCCCTCTCCTTCCACGGAATCTACTCCAACCTCCTCATAATCCTTCTCTAGGGCCGCTAAGTCTTCCCGAGCTTCCGAGAACTCTCCCTCCTCCATACCCTCCCCGACGTACCAGTGGACGAAGGCACGTTTGGCGTACATCAGATCAAACTTATGGTCGAGACGAGCCCAGGCCTCGGCGATGGCCGTGGTGTTACTCAACATACAGACGGCACGCTGGACCTTGGCCAAGTCACCACCAGGGACAACAGTTGGTGGCTGGTAGTTGATGCCCACTTTGAACCCTGTTGGACACCAGTCGACGAACTGGATGGTTCTCTTGGTCTTGATGGTAGCAATGGCGGCGTTGACGTCCTTGGGGACAACGTCACCTCTGTATAACATACAACAGGCCATATATTTCCCGTGGCGTGGGTCACATTTCACCATCTGGTTGGCCGGCTCGAAACAGGCGTTGGTGATTTCAGCCACCGTTAACTGTTCATGATAAGCCTTCTCGGCAGAGATGACGGGGGCGTAAGTGGCCAATGGGAAATGGATACGTGGGTAAGGTACCAGGTTGGTCTGGAACTCTGTCAAGTCGACATTCAGGGCGCCATCGAACCTCAGGGAAGCTGTGATAGAGCTGACAATCTGGCCGATTAGACGGTTCAAGTTGGTGTACGTTGGACGCTCGATGTCCAAGTTGCGTCGGCAGATATCGTAGATGGCCTCATTGTCGACCATGAAAGCACAGTCGGAGTGTTCCAGGGTGGTGTGGGTGGTCAACACGGAGTTGTACGGCTCGACCACTGCTGTAGACACTTGAGGTGCCGGGTAGACAGCAAACTCAAGCTTTGACTTCTTCCCATAGTCGACGCTAAGACGTTCCATTAATAGAGAGGTGAATCCGGACCCGGTACCACCTCCGAAACTGTGAAAGATAAGGAACCCCTGAAGGCCGGTACACTGGTCAGCCAGTTTACGGGTGCGGTCAAGGACCAAGTCGACGAGTTCCTTGCCAACTGTATAGTGTCCACGGGCGTAGTTGTTGGCGGCATCTTCCTTGCCAGTTATGAGCTGTTCGGGGTGAAACAATTGGCGGTACGTGCCAGTTCGGACCTCGTCTATAAATACAGAAATGAAATAAAATATATAATTGAGAAAGAATAATATTATGTGTGGGAGAACTGTTCCTCTATGAATATATTCCTATTAATACGAATGTATATACCAAGTCATTTGGAATACTCGACTTTGGAACAACTGCTAGAATTGCGTCCCAATGGCCGACGACAATGTTGCGTGTGCAACGTTTGAACTGAGACGCATAGTATAGGTTAGCATACACAAATGACGTCATGGCCATCTATGAAGGAAAAGTTACTGGCGCTAGACGATTGCAGGATACTGAAAATGCCGATTTGGGTAAATGCAGCAACAAAATTACTGATTCATTGTGAAAAAAAAATAGCGGTACAAAGTCTGTGCTCCGTGCAGAAAATTATTTCGTGCAATACATGTAGCAATTCTGTTAAACGATTTGATCCGTCAATGCTCAAAAATGATGCCTCCAGGTAAGTTCACATGTGTTAAGAAATCAAAGTGCGTGTCTACAGAAAAAAATAATCTCATGTTCCCTATAGTGTCCCATATTCCCTGTAGTGCAGCATTATAACACCGGCAAATTGGTCGACCATTGTGAAGTAGAGAGATCCATCGAGATAGGTGGGATCTATGTATAACATCGGAAAACAAATAGCTTATATTTATAGGCACCAGACGAAAGCACTGGATTGGCTATTTCCAGACTCACTGGACTTCAGGTTCCCCTGCAGATTAATTTGTCCAAGGATATTTCGATGCAGTAAATGAAACAGCGAATGCGACGTATGTTCAGATACTATAGTAGGCTCCATGGTTCAGATTAGGCCTACCTGAGTTGCGTTGCACAATGAACTTGTCATCGCAACAGAAGTATTGAAATATCGAAGGAGAGGAATAAACATACATGTACGTGAAATATAAAGATTTTAAATATTTTATCCGATATGTATTCGAAATGAATTTATGAGAACATATAAGGCAAAAACTTACCGACTACGGTGGGCTCCAAGTCGACAAAGACAGCCCGGGGTACATGTTTGCCGGCCCCGGTCTCACTGAAGAACGTATTGAAGGAGTCGTCCCCACCCCCGATGGTTTTGTCTGAGGGCATCTGACCGTCCGGCTGGATACCGTGTTCCAGACAGTACAACTCCCAGCATGCATTTCCCATCTGGACACCGGCTTGACCGACGTGGATACTGATACACTCACGCTGAAATGAGCAAGGAAGAAAAGCATGTACTGATTATGGATAGGCTATATAAAAAGGATATAATTACATTTTGTTTGTTTTTTGCTAAAAATGGTTTAAAACGAAGAATGGATCTAGTATTTACCTACAAACTTTCATTAACAGAAAAAAATAAAATTTCAGGTATCTCAAGGAAAACTCAAATCTACACATTGGATACAAATCAATTCGGAAATAAGGACTTCTCCAATCATTTAACATGCATTTTTGCCACTTATCTCTATTGTAAGAGCTCAACATGGCGAAGAATCATTTTTCTTTGTATAATTTTATCCAGTCCCATAATACATTTGGTCAAACTATAGGCGAAGAAATTGAATTTTTATTGTGTGAATTGAATGTTGGCCGCGTGAATTGAATGTTCACTGTGTGAACTGAGTGTTCACTGTGAATTTCTATTCTCAGATCGCATATTGCTGAGCATTTTGTACGGAACCCTGAAATTCCATTAAATGAAATGCATGTTATTTGCCAGATTGAAACGAATATCGCTTTGTCTAAGAAAAAAGAAGTGAAAATGGAAGGCACATTGTCTTTCTCCTGGTCCTCCCGATTTTCGTCATTTACTTTTCTTATTGTTCAACAAATTGACCGATTTCTCTCAGATCTCATCAAATTGAGTAGTACATGTAGGTCATATAGGACATTGTCAATGTTGCCTAAAAATCAGAAATTGCTGCAAATCGTAATTTTTTTGGCGAGTAGATATGGGGGGAAACGATGTATCTCACAAAAAAGTTTATGTCAAACGTCAAATTTACGCCAGATTTTACTTTGGTCCGACAATCAGGAAATCATCGAAAATCTATTTTTAATTGACTGCATACAGCAGTAAGAGACAATGTGCCAGATACTGAAATTAGGTTAAGCAGGTAAAATGTTAACGTCAACGATCCAACATGAGATTGATCTAATCAAAACCCCTCGGCTTTCCCCAAGTGATAGAGACCCATGTGTTGTGTGAATTGGGGAAGAGATAGTTCTATATGGGATGATGAAGATATACCGGTAGTTAGTTACATTCAGGCATATAGGACAGAAATAGAAAAATTATATATCTGTAAAGGGGCATAACTCTGTAAAATATGGGTCGAGGGGAGCCACTTTCGATAGGCATGTGACTTAGCACTCTGTAAAATAAGAACCGAGGCAAATAAGCCGTACCGAACACGGATCTACAGACTAACTTGTACATTCAGCTACAGATAACAAAATCTGAGATTATTACATCCGAAAGGGGCATAACTCCATAAGCCGAGGCAAGTAATCCTTTGTTGGTTGGTAGAATGCAACAATATAAATAAGTTTCCAAAATATAGTAGCAATACCGAACACAGTTCTGCAGATATAGTTGGTTACATTCAGGCATATAGGAACCACTTTCGATAGGCATCTGACTTAGCACTAGTGTAAAATAAGAACCGAGACGAATAAGCTGTACCAAACACGGATCTTCAGATATAACTTGTACATTCAATTATAGATAACAAAATCGGAGATTATTACATCCGAAAGGGGCATAACTCCATAAGCCGAGGCGAATTATCCTTTGTTGGCTTGTAGAATACAGCAATATAAATAAGATTCCAAAATGTAGTAGCTATACCAAACACAGTTATGCAGATATAGTTGGTTACATTCAGGCATGTAGGACAGAAATAAAAATTAATATATCTGTAAAGGGGCATAACTCTGTAAAATATGAGCCGAGGGGAGCCACTTTCGAAAGGCGTCTGACATCACTTTGTGAAATAAGAACCGAGACGAATAAGCTGTACCGAACACGGATCTGCAGAAATAACTTGTACATTCAGCTACAAATAACAAAATCGGAGATTACTACATCCGAAAGGGGCATAACTCCATAAGCCGAGGCGAATTATCCTTTGTGGACTTGTAGAATACAACAATATAAATAAGTTTCCAAAATATAGTAGCTATACCGAACACAGTTCTGCAGATATAGCTGGTTACATTCAGGCATATAGGACAGAAACAGAAA
This sequence comes from Hanleya hanleyi, assembly GCA_036873755.1. Lineage (NCBI taxonomy): Eukaryota > Metazoa > Mollusca > Polyplacophora > Lepidopleurida > Hanleyidae > Hanleya > Hanleya hanleyi. The sequence continues at coordinate 16,405 of JAVTVY010043505.1, read as the reverse complement.
TTAATATATCTGTAAAGGGGCAGAACTCTGTAAAATATGGGCCGAGGGGAGCCACTTTCGATAGGCGTCTGGCTTAGCACTAGATAAGTAAGTGTTGAAAATTTGGTGGTTGTGTCTCAAGCGGTTTTGCCTAAAATGCGGTAACGGACGTACGGACAGACAGACGGACGTACATGGCGACGACAATACCCCGAGGCCAAAATAAAAACGGTACTGTCCAACAGGGCAACATTCTATTGTATAAGGGGCTTACTTGATTTGAACATTCCAAACACGGGTATCACACGGAGCGAGTGCGTGAATAAGGTTTAACGTCACTTTCAACATTTTTTTTTCAGATATATCACGACGGGATAGGATCAGAGGAATGTATATTGTTGAATGCTCCTACTTGATTACCGGAACCAGCATATGGTCCTACTCGATTGGTGTGGCATATCGTGGGTGATTCTCCTCGACTGGTTTTGCCAGTACATGCTGTAGTTTTATGAAATTAATGTAGTTCATTCCTTAGTTAAGGTGTTAGCACTTTGCATATCACCAGAGTAGATTTCGTTTTAAAATGACATATTCTATAGTGCTAATTAGACTCCTCTTTGGATATACTCTTTGGTGTTCTTTTTCAACATGTGCATGCAATTAATGTTTGGATCATATATTTTTTTTTACTAAATCGTATTACAGTCATTATGTTTTTACACCAGAAACACCAAGCGTATACCGTGTATGTATCGGTGATGCTTCTTATATAGAATTAGTTGAGTAAAGACTCCTCATTTCACGAGTCTACTGCAAACAAAAATAATTAAAGAAACATATCAAACTTACCATGATGACTGTTGTAGGTTGAGAGGGAACTCACGAAGACTGATGAAGGAGTCGAGTTGAGAGTCGAATGTGGCGATAGACGCCAAACGATCCATATTTATACCCTTAACGAATCATAAATCTCCTTAAATCTCCTTGACATCAGGCAGTCCATGAATTATGAAACAGATTCGTCCATTGGCCATTCCGTTACATAGCAAATTGTGTTACACTTTTTCATTGGAGGAATGTTTGCCTGCATGGATACAGACACAAGTTCTGCAATTTACCTGTTTTGGCACGTTGACAAGCCTATACATGACACAAGAGACGGAAAGTGGTTTGAATAGCGTGATCAACATTATTGTGTTTTACATTACGTTAATCATTATTGTGTTCGGGAGATCAATGACCGATTAATATAAACCTGAAGTAATTCTCGAAAGTAAGTCTGATATCCTGCTTAACAATATTCTGACTTTAGTATGCTAGACTATGGCGACCGAAGTAACAGAGCTAATTATGTGTTCGCGAAACAAAAAGTAGAATTTCACTGCATGTGTAATTCATAGAAAAAATATTTTAACTGGGGATAATGCGTGATTTAGCAGGATAGCACGGGAGGTTGTTTTCTTTTCTTTCTTGTTCAATTTGAACTGCTTAATGGCGTCATTGAATGTTGACCCGTAAATGCCACAATAATACCAAAATATGTCAGGGAGCATTTATTGATCTATCAGAAATTCCCAGTTTTTTGCAATTGATCTTCGTAATTATATAGAACCAGAAAATTTATTATGTAAACCTCAAGAAGAATGTTAGGTTTGGCTTTAGGAAATAAAATCGGCTTTATGAACGCATGCACCAAGGAGTTTTTCGGGTAAACGTGGTTCTTTTAATACTGAAAGTTTCGAAAGTGTCCTCGGATCTTTCGTTGCCCGATCATATTTCCTTCAACTTATAGTAGTCACAATTTTCTACATATTTTCGATTTGTCCCGTTTCTTTGACCGTGTATGCGAGTAGCAATTTATATTTGCTGGCGGCGCGCTGTCATAGCCGTCTAACACTGAGCATAGAATATCTGCTTTTCTCATTCGGGAGCTAGGTTTCATATATGGATTGATATAATGAAATTCGGGAAAATACATTTATAGCATAAACATAATGTATTCTAAATGTAAAACAGAGTTGAACCTGAAAACTATATAGCAACCCAGAATTTCTAATGAATGGTTGCCAGAATTCCCGTTCTTAGTATTTCCAGCATGTTGACGATGTTAATTGCCCTGGCTATGTCTGAAAGACGGAGAATGAGACAGAATTTAGTTCACTTGTTTATTCCCCGGGCAATTCCAGATCAGAACAATGACACCTAATTGGTCAAATCCATAATACAACATAATTATGAAACAAGATAACCTGTTGGCTCCATGGAGCTTATTTTTTTCAGACCGTTTTCAGAAATACGGTCATTTACTTAATCCGACCAATGTTGTTATTTGCTCGACCAGACTGCCTGACTAAGTCTGCGTTAACAAATCAACCATATATAGGTCATAGCCTATCTCTCTAATATAAGTAGAGTGTATCTCATTACGAGAGGGTTTCATAGAAGTCCAAATTTTTGCCACCGGATACTGAAAATTCAATATTTTTTTCACCTGAATTGAGTATTTTTACGTTTTTGTCGCCGGCCGACGGACTTCTATTGAGTTTATTTCTAACTTTGCAACCGCCATAAGTAATGTATATAACAAATTTTTATACAACCATCAATGGAGCCTGTCAATACCGCTATGTATTCGAATTGTGAAAATAAAGCAACAAACAGATAATTTAACATCTTCAGTTTTATGTTTCATAATTTACCAAGGTCTAAGATACCATCTATTTTCAGCACATTATGTCACATTGTGGATATCAACAAGACAAGATTACACAAGGCAATTCAAATTAATTTTTAAAATTACAAACTTGGTAATTTGAATGAAATCGATGTATCAGTTCCTGGCTTGCAAATGATGTCCAATTTAAGTACGCAAGTTTTGAAACGTTTCAGCTACGCTAATTAAAAACCACCTGGATCTGGACCAGACTTCCCTTTCAAAATCTTACATTATAAGTTTTGAATGGGAATTTCAACTTTTTTCAAAAGATTTGATGTAAAATTTGGCAAATATTCGGACTAAAATTAAAAGTCCAGTACTACTCCAGGGTTAGATTCAAAAGAGAAATTAAAAAAAGAGAGATGAAAGACAATGCAAAAAAAAAATACACGATTGAAGACAAGCAATTGTCATAACTGCAGCTAGTCCATGGTGACCATAAACTCATAAAAATGAAATGAATTAGAGAATTCTGTTTGAAAAGGCGCACAATTTTGTAAACTATTGCGCGAAGGCAGCTGGCTCACTTTCGATAAGATCATGCGGACTCCAGACAGATACATAAGTTTACCATGTTTGGTTATTGAAGGCTGCAAATAAGTGCCAAACAGTTTGACTTGACCACCCTTATTGAAAGAATGGATTTGCCCATAACGTTTGACCTAAATCATGTAAATGCAGTACGCCAGACTTTTGTTGATGGGGCAGGCATTTGAAATGTTTCTGTGCTGCCCTTATGTCGGACACTTGTTTCAGGATAATAGACAGATCAGTTAAATTCAATGTCTAGTAATTTTAAAAATCAACTTCAGTTGTTTTGGTTTGTTTGCACCATGGAGGTGAAAATCGGATCCGATTTTACCTCCATGTTTGCACCATCTCATTAAATTTAAAAAAAGTTTTGACAGTATAAAACAATTTCAACTCTTAATGTATATCTTCAAATCAAAGAATGATCTAATCAGGTTTATATTGTGGCTAAATCAGTTCACTGTCTTTGAATTATCCATTCAAACTTTATGAACTACGGTACAATCAAACTTTGGTTTCAGTTTCAACATCGTACAATGAATGCGTACATGCGAACGACATGCCAGTTTCTTTACAACAACACGACAAGATCGTTCAACTTTGAGTGAAAACAAATGCCCTATGCGTCAGATATTTACCTGTCCATTCCAAGGAGAGTTAGACGTCTTTGGGGGCTTATCATTGCCACATGTCAAACTTTCTCAGCATTTTTTTTTTTCGCCACACAACGTAATTCGGAAACCTCCACATACATTTTAGGCTTTAGGGTTACCGACGGTATGACCCCGATAACAGTTCGGGAAACGGACATAAATAATTAGCGCTCGGCAAACCGAAGTTTAACCTAGCGGTACCGAACTTCACGGAAATGACCGAAGATGCCGACCTATTTATTCTGGTATTCCCCATTTCCCGATTGTTTGCCCGCAATATCTTTCGATTATAAATTACGAAATTACGAAGTATTGGCCTTTGGAGACTTCAGTTTTTTTCTCCAAAATTTCAGTTTTTCCCTTCTAAAACACTCAGACTTCAGTTTTTTGGTGGCAAAATAATATTTCCTCCGCGGATATAATCATTTCCTCCGCGGATATAATATTTCCTCCGCGGATATATATTTCCTCCGCGGATATAATCATTTCCTCCGCGGATATAATATTTCCTCCGCGGATATAATATTTCCTCCGCGGATATAATCATTTCCTCCGCGGATATAATATTTCCTCTGCGGATATAATATTTCCTCCGCGGATATAATCATTTTCTCCGCGGATATAATATTTCCTCCGCGGATATAATATTTCCTCCGCGGATATAATCATTTCCTCCGCGGATATAATATTTCCTCCGCGGATATAATCATTTCCTCCGCGGATATATTATTTCCTCCGCGGATATAATATTTCCTCCGCGGATATAATCATTTCCTCCGCGGATATAATATTTCCTCCGCGGATATAATATTTCCTCCGCGGATATAATCATTTTCTCCGCGGATATAATATTTTCTCCGCGGATATAATATTTCCTCCGCGGATATAATATTTCCTCCGCGGATATAATATTTCCTCCGCGGATATAATCATTTCTTCCGCGGATATAATATTTCCTCCGCGGATATAATATTTTCTCCGCGGATATAATCATTTCCTCCGCGGATATAATATTTCCTCCGCGGATATAATATTTCCTCCGCGGATATAATCATTTCCTCCGCGGATATAATATTTCCTCCGCGGATATAATATTTCCTCCGCGGATATAATCATTTCCTTCGCGGATATAATATTTCCTCCGCGGATATAATATTTCCTCCGCGGATATAATCATTTCCACCGCGGATATAATATTTCCTCCGCGGATATAATATTTCCTCCGCGGATATAATCATTTCCTCCGCGGATATAATATTTCCTCCGCGGATATAATGATATAATATTTCCTCCGCGGATATAATCATTTCCTCCGCGGATATAATATTTCCTCCGCGGATATAATATTTCCTCCGCGGATATAATCATTTCCTCCGCGGATATAATATTTCCTCCGCGGATATAATCATTTCCTCCTCGGATATAATATTTCCTCCGCGCATATAATATTTCCTCCGCGGATATAATCATTTCCTCCGCGGATATAATATTTCCTCCGCGGATATAATATTTCCTCCGCGGATATGATATTTCCACCGCGGATATAATATTTCCTCCGCGGATATAATTAATTTTCTCCGCGGAGGAAATCCACGTCACTTGAGTACTAGAAAGACGGCAAATTCATTAGTATTTTTGAGGCTGAGGAGTGAGGCTGATGTGCAGGTGACGTCACGATGGCGTCACTATGACGTCACATCCGGTGACATCCGGATCAAAGGTCACATCCGGTCACGTGACAACCGGGTCACTTCCTGTGACGTCACGATGGCGTCATTATGGCGTCACATCCGGTGACATCCGGGTCAAAGGTCACATCCGGTCACGTGGCATCCGGTAACATCCGGGTCACTTCCTGTGACGTCGCTTCCGGTCACCTGGCGGCCTAGCAAGAGTTATCTGCCCCTACCTAAGACCCCAGTGACTTCCAATGTTAATCTCATGCAGGTATTGGAAAGGGGGCTTGAAGATATCTTTGAACGCCACTATGAGATTCGCCCCCGTTTTCGTCCGGATGGGTACCACCCACGCATACGTAGAAAATGGCGACGGACAGATCGATGTAACTATTTTGGGAGTAGCTAATTACGAATCCGGGATGAAATTTTACATAAAGCGCGTTAAATTTGGATCTGTCTATTGACGCCTGGGTTAAATTGATTTTTAATGAATTTAATTATTTAATAATTAAGGTAAAATTTATTTTCAAAATCTGACCTCGGATTCGTGATTTGCGTTATCCATATTACTTTATGACGAAGTTTAGAGTAATTCGGAACAGTTTGGATTGGGTGCTGCCCATTGAAGCCTGGGTTAAATTGATTTCTAATAAAATTAATTATTTAATACTTAAGATAAAATAGATTTTACAATCTGACCTCGGATTCGTCATCTACGTCCTCGACAATACTTTAGGACGAAGTTTAGTGTAATTCGGAACAGTGGAATTGGGTCTGTCCATTGAAGCCTGGGTTACATTGATTTTTTACATGCAAATTCTACATGTAACGCCGACCCCTAGCATGTTGTGACCGCGAGTTTGCGACACCCATTGTACACACAAATATGGGTCGCACCTCTATGGATAGCTGAGACATTGAAGTTGTGCACAGAGGTATGGGTTTATGTTTTCCAACTCAAATCTCGCAAGCCAGGGTCAAAATGTAAATGTCATATCGGTGCACAAAGGGGAACCGATAATAGAATTAACAGCCTGATTGTTGCGGAGTGCCCTTGGTCACCCTTATTTTGTATCCAAGCGTGCGATACACCAAATGAAAGCCCATCGCTTAGTCTTTTATTTAATATTTTTTTTGATGTTCAACAATGTTGACCAGCAGAAGGCTGTCCATTTTTCTACATGGGGTATATTTAGCAATACAGTGACAAATTCTACATGTAACGCCGACCCCTAGCATGTTGTGACCGCGAGTTTGCGACACCCATTGCACACACAAATATGGGTCGCACCTCTATGGATAGCTGAGGAAGTGTAGTTGTGCATAGAGGTACGGGTTTATGTTTTCCAATTAAAATCTCGCAAGCCAAGGTCAAAAGTTAATTTTTGAACTCATTTTGGTACTTTTTCGGTCGAAATTTTTTGGGTCACCGATTCCTTTCAAATTTGGTGAACTGATAGTACTCACCTAGCTTTGCCATCTATACCTTGGGGCTGAAATGGTCTGAAAAATTCGACCTTCACCGATTGACCTCAAACTTCGCACTAAAGTATACTGGAGGTCGTAGGTCACGAATATGAGGTCAGATTTGACCTTGATCTTGACCTTCATATTAAAATGGCGATTCGAAAATTTGGGTATGACTTTGACCTTGGCGCAAGGTAACAAGATATTGTCAGACGACCTTGACCTTTTGATATGTGATGACCCCATGACCTCTGGGTTGACCCATGACATCGAACTTGACCTTTGGCCTTGGGTTTAAAAATGCGATGGTACAATTGGAATGCACTATCGCAAATTTTACCTTGAGGTCAGAGGTTTTTGGAGGTCAAGTTTCAACCTTCACCGAATGACCTCAAATTATGTGTATATAGGTCTTCGAGGGCCCTGATCACGAATCCGAGGTCAAAATTTGGATTGGTTTGATGCAAAAAAAAGTGTCCATTGAAGCCTAGGTTAAGTATTGGAATTTTCAAAAATCGGTAAAAAAAAAACTTAGGGCCCTAGATCGATTCCGACCGCAGTTTCGTTATCAGCTAGATTCATACTCTTACCACACCAAATTTGGAAGGAATCGGTGAAACAACATTTTCATCCTTATACCATGGGCTAAAATGGTCTGAAAAATTCGGCCTTGACCGATTGACCTCAAACTGATTGACGAAACTGCGGTCGGAATCGATCTAGGGCCCTAAGTTTTTTTTTTACCGATTTTTGAAAATTCCAATACTTAACTTAGGCTTCAATGGACACTTTTTTTGTATCAAACCAATCCAAATTTTGACCTCGGATTCGTGATCAGGGACCTCGAAAACCTATATACACATAATTTGAGGTCATTCGGTGAAGGTTGAAACTTGACCTCAGAATTTTTGCTGTCACCGATTGACCTCAAACTTTGCCCTAAACCTATATCGGAGTCAGAGGTCACGAATCTGAGGTCAGTTTTGACCTTGACCTTGACCTTCATATCAAAATCTCGATTAGAAAATTTGGGTATGACTTTGACCTTAGCGCAAGGTCACAAGATATTGTCGGACGACCTTGACCTTTTCATATGTGACGACCCCGTGACCTCTGAGTTGACTAATGACCTTGACCTTGACCTCTGACCTCAAGGTAAAATTTGCGATAATGCATTCCGATTGTATTATCGCATTTTTAAACTTTGAGCCAAGGTCAGTTCGATGTCTTAAGGTGTCTAGAAGATCATGGGAATATCCTAACACGCCAGGTCAAAGTCATACCCAAATATTCTAATCGAGATTTTGATATGAAGCTCAAGGTCAAGGTCAAATCTGACCTCATATTCGTGACCTACGACCTCCAGTATAGTTTATTGCGAAGTTTGAGGTCAATCGGTCAAGGTCGAATTTTTCAGACCATTTCAGTCCCAAGGAGGTATAGATGGCAAATTTTCAGTATTTCAAAAATTCTTTTAAAAAAAACTTAGAGACCTGATTGCAGATTCGTAATCAGCTAGGTGAGTACTATCAGTTCACCAAATTTGAAAGGAAACGGTGACCCAAAATATTTCGACCGAAAAAGTACCAAAATGAGTTCAAAAATTAACTTTTGACCTTGGCTTGCGAGATTTTAATTGGAAAACATAAACCCGTACCTCTATGCACAACTACATTTCCTCAGCTATCCATAGAGGTGCGAATCATGTTTGTGTGTGCAATGCGTGTCGCAAACTCGCGGTCACAACATGCTAGGGGTCGGCGTTACATGTAAAATTTGCCACTGCATTGCTAAAAACACCCCATGTAGAAAAATGGGCCGCCTTCTGCTGGCCAACATTGTTGAACATAAAAAAAATAACAAAAAAAGACTAAACGATGGGCTTTCATTTGATGTATCGCACGCTTGCATACAAAGTAAGGGTGACCAATAACACTCAGCAACAATCAGGCTGTTAATTCTATTATCTGTTCCCCTTTGTGCACCGATATGACATTTACATTTTGACCCTGGCTTGCGAGATTTGAGTTGGAAAACATAAACCCGTACCTCTGTGCACAACTTCAGGGTATCAGCTATCCACAGAGGTGCGACCCATATTTGTGTGTGCAATGGGTGTCGCAAACTCGCGGTCACAACATGCTAGGGGTCGGCGTTACATGTAGAATTTGTCACTGTATTGCTAAATATACCCCATGTAGAAAAATGGACAGCCTTCTGCTGGTCAACATTCTTGAACATCAAAAAAAAATTAAATAAAAGACTAAGCGATGGGCTTTCATTTGGTGTATCGCACGCTTGGATACAAAATAAGGGTGACCAAGGACACTCCGCAACAATCAGGCTGTTAATTCTATTATCGGTTCCCCTTTGTGCACCGATATGACATTTACATTTTGACCTTGGCTTGCGAGATTTGAGTTGGAAAACATAAACCCATACCTCTGTGCACAACTTCAATGTCTCAGCTATCCATAGAGGTGCGACCCATATTTGTGTGTGCAATGGGTGTCGCAAATTCGCGGTCACAACATGCTAGGGGTCGGCGTTACATGTAGAATTTGCATGTAAAAAATCAATGTAACCCAGGCTTCAATGGACAGACCCAATTCCACTGTTCCGAATTACACTAAACTTCGTCCTAAAGTATTGTCGAGGACGTAGATGACGAATCCGAGGTCAGATTGTAAAATCTATTTTATCTTAATTATTAAATAATTAATTTTATTAGAAATCAATTTAACCCAGGTTTCAATGGGCAGCACCCAATTCCACTGTTCCGAATTACTCTAAACTTCGTCATAAAGTAATATGGATAACGCAGATCACGAATCCGAGGTCAGATTTTGGAAATAAATTTTACTTTAATTATTAAATAATTAAATTCATTAAAAATCAATTTAACCCAGGCGTCAATAGACAGATCCTAATTTAACGCGCTTTATGTAAAATTTCATCCCGGATTCGTAATTAACTACTCCCAAAATAGTTACATCGATCTGTCCGTCGCCATTTTCTACGGAACCGGGTCATCGTGGGAGGAATAGATGCCCAGTGGCAAGCGGATTTGCTCGATATGAGCGCCTTTGCCAAACACAACGATGGGAATCAGTATATCTTGACGTGCATCGATATCCTATCGAAGTATGCGTGGGTGGTACCCATCCGGACGAAAACGGGGGCGAATCTCATAGTGGCGTTCAAAGACATCATCAAGCCCCCTTTCCCATACCTGCATGAGATTAACATTGGAAGTCACTGGGGTCTTAGGTAGGGGCAGATAACTCCTGCTGGGCCGCCAGGCGACCGGAAGCGACGTCACAGGAAGTGACCCGGATGTTACCGGATGCCACGTGACCGGATGTGACCTTTGACCCGGATGTCACCGGATGTGACGTCATAATGACGCCATCGTGACGTCACAGGAAGTGACCCGATTGTCACGTGACCGGATGTGACCTTTGATCCGGATGTCACCGGATGTGACGTCATAGTGACGCCATCGTGACGTCACCTGCACATCAGCCTCACTCCTCAGCCTCAAAAATGCTAATGAATTTGCCGTCTTTCTAGTACTCAAGTCACGTGGATTTCCTCCGCGGAGGAAATATTATATCCGCGGAGGAAATATTATATCCGCGGAGGAAATATTATATCCGCGGAGGAAATATTATATCCGCGGAGGAAATGATTATATCCGCGGAGGATATATTATATCCGCGGAGGAAATGATTATATCCGCGGAGGAAATATTATATCCGCGGAGGAAATATTATATCCGCGGAGGAAATGATTATATCCGCGGAGGAAATATTATATCCGCGGAGGAAATATTGTATCCGCGGAGGAAATGATTATATCCGCGGAGGAAATATTATATCCGCGGAGGAAATATTATATCCGCGGAGGAAATGATTATATCCGCGGAGGAAATATTATATCCGCGGAGGAAATATTATATCCGCGGAGGAAAAGATTATATCCGCGGAGGAAATATTATATCCGCGGAGGAAATGATTATATCCGCGGAGGAAATATTATATCCGCGGAGGAAATGATTATATCCGCGGAGGAAATATTATATCCGCGGAGGAAATATTATATCCGCGGAGGAAATGATTATACCCGCGGAGGAAATATTATATCCGCGGAGGAAATGATTATATCCGCGGAGGAAATATTATATCCGCGGAGGAAATATTATATCCGCGGAGGAAATGATTATATTCGCGGAGGAAATATTATATCCGTGGAGGAAATATTATATCCGCGGAGGAAATGATTATATCCGCGGAGAAAATATTATATCCGCGGAGGAAATATTATATCCGCGGAGGAAATGATTATATCCGCGGAGGAAATATTATATCCGCGGAGGAAATATTATATCCGCGGAGGAAATGATTATATCCGCGGGGGAAATATTATATCCGAGTAGGAAATATTATATCCGCGGAGGAAATGATTACATCCGCGGAGGAAATATTATATCCGCGGTGGAAATATTATATTCGCGGGGGAAATGATTATATCCGCGGAGGAAATATTATGTCCGCGGAGGAAATATTATATCCCCGGAGGAAATGATTATATCCGCGGAGGAAATATTATATCCGCGGATGAAATATTATATCCGCGGAGGAAATGATTATATCCGCGGAGGACATTATATCCGCGGAGGAAATATTATAGCGGAGGAAATGGTTATATCCGCGGAGGAAATATTATATCCGCGGAGGAAATATTATATCCGCGGAGGAAATGATTATATCCGCGGAGGAAATATTATATCCGCGGAGGAAATATTATATCCGCGGAGGAAATGATTATATCCGCGGAGGAAATATTGTATCCGCGGAGGAAATGATTATATCCGCGGAGGAAATGATTATATCCGCGGAGGAAATATTATATCCGCGGAGGAAATATTATATCCGCGGAGGAAATGATTATATCCGCGGAGGAATATTATATCCGCGGAGGAAATATTATATCCGCGGAGGAAATGATTATATCCGCGGAGGAAATATTATATCCGCGGAGGAAATATTATATCCGCGGAGGAAATAATATATCCGCGGAGGAAATGATTATATCCGCGGAGGAAATATTATATCCGCGGAGGAAATATTATATCCGCGGAGGAAATTATATTTGGTGTTTTTCAAGAATTTCATAGGTTTTTCTTCGATTTTGTCTCTGTTTTTACGTCGTTGAACACGGAAAATTCGCAGAATATTGCTATGAATTCGCTGAAAATTCAGTTGATTTCTTGGAAAATACAAAGAAAATCTAGAAAATTAAGTTGGTTTCTTCGGAAATAGAAGAAAAACATAGGAAATCAAAAGAAAACGACAATGGCCCTAACGGGCCACCGTAGTTAATTGATCTTTGTAAGAAAATACGTGTGTTGGCTTTTTTTGTTTCAAGTCAGTTTCGCTGTTCTATAATTCCGGGTAAATAATTCCCCAGAATATGTACGAAAGATCCACTTTTATTATATTAAATACATTTATTGAATTTGTTGTAGATAAACGTCAAATCTTTGCCATAATTGCTTTGAAAGAACGAAAGTACTTCGTCAGAGGAAGTGGGTTATATACCTACGAAAGCTAGTGCAAAATAAATACACCTGAGAAAATGAACATGCGAAAACGAACGTGCGAAAATGAATGTCAGAGTGCATTGAAAAATGAAGGTTCATTTTAAAATGAACGTTCAAAAATGAACGTTCAAAAAAATGAACGTTCAAATATGAACGTTCGACTGTTCATTTCCTGACGCTGATGTGTAAAATGAACGGCCTGACGCATGCGGAAATGAACAGTCGAACGTTCAAATATGAACGCGTTCGCGTCAAAACTTTTGACACGCTCCCTTACACCGGCTGAATATTCCTTAAAATTCAATAAGGGATATTCCGTAGCATGTTATGGAAATTCCTTAATATGGTAAGGAATATTCCTTAGTTATGTTGAGGAATATTCCGCTGGTGTAACAGTCGGGGAATATTCCTTAAATTTTTAAGAATTTTTTTTTCTGTGTACCTGACCAGGTGTGTATAAAAGCTGGGCACCTGTCCACAATCAGACCCATGTCATCCTTAGATCCTGCCGATAGTCTGCGATATTTGGTCAACAATATCGACAAGTACGAAGCCGGGAAAAGTCAGCAAGAGAAATGTTCCATACTTCGAGCTGCTCAAGAGAATTTTCTGGTAGCAGCATGTCAACAAAATTCCGTTGTTTTGATCATTGAAAGTAAATATATTTATAATGAGTTTTATCTTTGATTGTTTGAGCGAGATACTATTCTTTTTTGATATAACCCATTTACATAGAAATGCGAAAAGTGAGTCCTTGTGACCCGCAATTAATATATTTTGTAGACTTCATATATGGCTAATATGTATACATTACCGGTAGTTCAACCTAAGGCGCTCGCAAACTAATGGTGTATTCGTGACAAACACCGGGTATATTTGCCTATTCCATCCAAGATTGAATAAGGGTAGCCCATAAGGGACATCGATACTTTTTGTTTTCATTTTTTTTATTGCATTTTCTGCATTCATTGGGGATGCTCTTGATTTTCGCCTATTTTCTACAAACAGATTTTAGTTTATCACATGTTTTCTTTACATTTTTGTCATTTCTACTAACGTCGTCATAATTGACTTTATCATTTTTTTTTTTCCAACGAAAACCAAACAAAACTCTTGGAAACGTTTACATCGTTTAAACCGCAGAGTAAATCGATTTTGTTATCAAATTTTGCGAAAATTTTATTCATGTAATTTCCCCCCCCCCCCCCAATGCATGATAAATTACCCGTGATTTTACCCGTGATCCTCTGCTCGGGAGGTTATATAAATAGACTCCAAATGACCCCAATATGATACACTACAAATTCACGGAGTGTCAGCTCTCAATTTTTTGTCGTTCCGGAGATTGCGCAGAAAGTTTGGTGAAACTTACCAAAATGTCCCTCCCCAGGCCTGGTAGGGTTAAACAAGGAATTGGGTGTTTTTTTGCATAAAATAGTCCAAGATATATAGAAAACATGCAAATTTGACCACGTCTTTGGAAGACCCACGGAATGTGCCATTAAAAGAATACAAGTAGTGGCCTAGTTACCCCCACTGAATGGCAGCTTCCACACCTTTATAGAACAATTACATATCGCGACTTGCATTCGTGGAAACAGAAGAACGTGTTATTTCTCGTGTTGACTTGTTGTAACGTATGCTCGCCAATATGTTGTATTCTTCATTGTAGTGAACAAGCTCCCACCGGACAAGCAAAAAGGGGCAAAAGCACGAGGAAAAGCCCTTAGGTGTGATGCAGTCTTACCTGACTATTTCTCAGCATAAATTTCAAGATATTCTTTTAAAATTATCCTGTTTTTTCATTTCATTTTCGTCCTCACTCACCTCCTGGGTAGGAGGAAGAGACAGAGAGAGGGGGGCGTTATTGACCTACTTACAACCGGTGACGTCAACAGGTCACTTTCGGCTGATCTTTGTGAAGTCATTCCCGGTTCCGGTCACGTGATCGGAAGTGCACAATAGTGAAAATGCGCACAATAGCGGAAGTCATGCGCAGGGTTAAAGGTCACTTTATGTCACATGACCGGAACCGGAAGTGATTTCACATTGGTTGGACGGAAATGATCTGTTGGCGCCACCTGTCGGAAGTAGGTCAATAACGCTGTAACTCCCCTTTCTATACTACACTCTGGTAAACATATTCACGTGTAAACTGGATGGAAAATCGGAAGTAGTAATCGAGGCGGACACTGGGCTCCAGGTTAGGACTTTCGTCTCCTGGAAGTCAGTGTCCCAGGACATCCAAATCCAGACCTGAATGCCCGACGGACAATCAAATCCAGATCTTAGACACTTACGTCTAGACGCGAGTGTCCCCCGGACACTGGATGCATGGAGCCACCGTTTTCGTCACACCGGCATTTATGGTTGGCCATCCCTGCCAGAATTCGTCATTTAGAGGCTGCCTCTAAATAATATATACCATGGTATAAAATGCCAAGCCTGCCATAATTCGTATTTAGAGGCTGCCTCTAATTATTTTGTACCACGGTATAAAATGCCGAGCCTGCCTTTATTCCTATTTAGAGGATGTCTCTAAATCGCCAAGCCTGCCACAATTCGTATTTAGAGGCTGCCTGTAAATAATATATACCATGGTATAAAATGCCGAGCCTGCCATAATTCGTATTTAGAGGCTGCCTCTAATTATTTTGTACCATGGTATAAAATCGCCAAGCCTGCCATACTTCCTATTTAGAGGATGCCTCTAATTCATTTTAGCCGTAAGTCATAAACAACTCGATGTCATATCAAGAATATTAAATTTGACCAATGAGTAAACTTGTAACAAGCGTAGAGATATGGCACCAAATTTGTGAAAGCGCATATCATTGGTGGAAGTAATAAGAAGGCGAAAATTTACGACTTACGGCTAAATGAATTAGAGGCATCCTCTAAATAGGAATTATGGCAGGCTTGGCGATTTTATACCATGGTACAAAATAATTAGAGGCAGCCTCTAAATACGAATTGTGGCAGGCTTGGCGATTTACAGGCATCCTCTAAATAGGGATTATGGCAGGCTCGGCATTTTATACCATGGTACAAAATAATTAGAGGCAGCCTCTAAATACGAAGTATGGCAGGCTTGGCATTTTATACCATGGTATATATTATTTAGAGGCAGCCTCTAAATGACGAATTCTGGCAGGGATGGCCAACCATAGGCATTTTTGATCGCAATGATAATGTGAATAGGCAGTTTCAGATATGTAATGTATAATGTGGTGTGAATAGGGATTCCGTATTGGGTAGAATAAAAGAGGTGTTCATAGAAGTATATTTTTGCTCTGCGTGTGTGTGTATGTTTATCTATATCGGGCTATTGGTGAACCTAGTGAGTGTGAACCGTATGCCTGTGAGTCGTATCCCTGTGTTTCGTGTCATAGATATGGTATGTCTGAAGGAATTAAATTACAGAGAAAACTTTTTTCAGTAATGTCATTATTTGCTGGTGTTTAAGGGATAACGTGAGCTGAGGCTAGCAGAACAAAAAGGATCAATACATTTGACAAGGCATACATTTCTTGGAATCACTGTGATAAACAGTGACGTTCCAGGAATGACATCTCAAAGAGGAAGCTATTTCGTTTGTGTAAACGAGTGCCATCGATAAAACAGTTGTCGTCGAGTAATGGGTTTTCTGTGTATTTTCTGAATTCGTCAAACGTTCTTACTCTAACTATGTGTCTTACTAATAGTCAACCAGTTGTATTATCTATTCAGTGAAGGTATTGTTTAACAATGAGTATTTACCTTTCAAAATCTTTTG